>CAEFZP010001098.1:45000-177391 GCA_903064625.1 Mallotus villosus
GTACATCTCCGTCTGCAATGTCTAAATAAGTTCTTCTTCTCCAGAGCGAAACGCAGCCCAGGGGCCCAGAGGTACAGAGGGGGGAGGGGCCACATACAACACATATAAATAACAGCGGGGTGAACCAAGCCAATCGAGTTAAACACAACTTCTGTTTGGAATGGTCCGAAATAGCCCCCGTGCAGCTAAGAGAGACCTGTGTTTTGAAGCTCTGCCTGTAAGTCTTTAACTACCCATAAGAGCAGTCTCAAGGTTCCAAGTACATACAACTCAGCGCAGGGAGAAACCCTACCATTACAGCCTGAACCCAGTCTGTCTGTAGAACACTGGACTGTTCAGTCTCTCCAGCAGCTCCAGTCTGATGACAACTCATTTATAGCAGACACAATTACAATGGGCCCATGTGGGCAGAGTTACACAAGAGAGAAATGTTTCAGACCTACTTGATATGCATGTGTGGGTATATTTCCATATAAACCAGGGCACAAGTGAACCACTTGGCACGTAAATCAAATGCCTCACCAAGACCACGTTACTGGAGTGAAACCGCACCAAACATCGAAATTGTGCTCCTGTTCTCAGGAAACGGGACCCTAAACATAATGACGATGTATGTATGTGTGCCGCCTTCACTGGAACACATCCACTGCTGGAATATCAAGATCGCCCTTTGTTATGATGCCAACAGTTGACCCGATTAAATAAACCAACAATTCTCATGTGCCTATTTGTGTGTGTGTGTGAATGTGTGTGTGTGCGTGTGTCACTAGCCTCTTTCACTTAGATCTTAATCCCCATCCCCTGTTCCCAGGGCCGTGAAGAAGCCTGGGAGGGCTCTGTCTAACACCAGGGTGAGATATTCAACAATAAATAGCCATAACTGTGGTCCCATGATCGAACACTAGCCTAAGCCCCAGCCTCAGCCCCAGCCCCTGCCCCAGCCTCAGCCCCAGCCTGTTCAGCAGGAATGTAAGGAATGAACAGAGCCTCCACAACAGCCTCCACCAGGAGCACGGACTGGCTCCACTGGCCAGCCATGTGCACCAATCACAGGCCTGGAATGTGTGGAATCCTAGAACCGCCACTCGGAACCATGCGGGCCCTCTGGCGCATGTCCAGAATGCGACTTCAGCAACAGTGCTACCTGCACAGATGCACCCCACATAAGAGCCAGCTGCATCGTCACACACGACGACAGCAGTGCCGCTGAGCTAAGGCGTGCATGAGATAATGCACAGACGTATGGCCTGATTAACAGTGGCATTACCAAAGCGACGTACAGAGGCGGCGTTCGAACCCGGGACTTCAGGCGAACGCTCTACAACTAAACTCTACCACGAGGTTGCGGGTGATCAACAGCTGCAGTCGTTAGCCTGTGATGTAACGTTAGCATCCCGCCCCCCCCCTGAGAAGCATTAGCGGCGGAGCAGAGCGGGAGACACAACGGGACGGTTCAGTCACACGCTAGAGGGCCGGGGGGGTCAACGTACAGCTGTGCGGCAAACAGCCGGCTCATCTTGACCAAATGCTCGTTGTCGCAGTCGATGTCGTCGTCGCCTTGGTCCCCGCTGTGCTTCCTCTTGCTGGGGCTGATGGGAGGAGGCCCCGTCCTGTGGCTGCTGACGGCCGAGGACAGGGTCATGGACTGCATCCTGGGGTCACCTCTCAGAGCTGCCTCTCCTGGGGAGGGGGAGGGAGGGGAGGAGAGGGAGGGGAGGGAGGGTCAAAAACAGAAAACAACAGTTAGAACCGGGAGGATATTATCTCCGATGTGTTAACTCTGACTCATTCAAGGCTGGCTCTAAGAGCAGGCTAGGTCAAAGTCAGCGGGCACCAAACAATAGATGCTCAGAGAAGTGGCACGGTGACCCTGAAGCGGCGCTGGATCGGTAATGATTGTGACCGTATCTCGGTTCCACCACATACCCTATCAGGCAATAACCTGGAGGGAGATAAGAGCAGATCTGCCTTAACAAACACAGTACAAGCGAGCCCCATTCTGCTCTGCAGGGGAGTTCTACACGAGGCCACAATGCATGCCCCGGCAGGCTCCACGCTGCAGAGAGGAGAACTGGATGGAAGAAAACAACTTCAATTTATGGCTTTTTTTTTGCGGAGCAGCTCACAGAGCCTGTACAGAGACCGGGGTGAGTGGGAGTGAAGCAGGAAAAATACTACTGGCAGAGACTCCTGATGGGGACTTTCCACTGGAGAGCAGCTCCTGCCCAATCAAACACCTCCGTGCTAAAGCAGAGAGCAGCAGCCAGTGGGTGTCTGAAGGCAGGCTCGAGGAGACAGCAGCTGTAATCAATTCATGTGCTACGGAGTTCTTTTTTTCCTGAGGGTCAAGAAGAATGGACCGGGGGGGGGAGGGGGGATCCACAGAGAAAATAATATCATATACTGTGAAAAATCGGGAACAATTAAAACACCCCCCCCCTGCCCCCAGCACCCCTCCTGCCTCCAGCACCCCTCCCCCCCCCCAGCACCCCCCTGCCCCCACCCCGTCCCCTGTCCTCTTTAAGAGTAGAATGAGAGGAGCCTCCTGAACAAGCAGCCCATTTTCCTGACTGGCATGTTTCTGCTCGTCAGACCGCGCTCCATGGCAACCGGGATGACATCATTGTTTTTGGCAGGAGAGAGAGGGCTGGTAATAAAGAGAAGACTGTGGGCCGGGCTGTGGCAGCCCAATCAGCCGGCCAATCGGAGTGCAGCGAATATAATGGCTTATCAGAGGTTCAAGAGTGAAGTGCTCGACGAGGGGGCGGGGTCAGACAGTCCATGGAGGGCTGACAAATAATCTACAGAAGTCAACTGTGTCTCGCAGCGAGTCCATTCAGAAGGGGGGGGGGAAACATGTGCCCTGTTTTGCAACGCTCGGGCCGCGATGGGATGAAGCGAGCGTGGCGTCGTGGGGAAACGGGGGTCACAACCCTCGACTGCACGTTCCTCGGAAAAGCAGACCACCTTGTACGAACACTTCGGCCCCACGTTTCAAACACGTCTCTGTGTGCGCCTCGTGGGCCGGGCCAACCCACCCCCGGGCAGGAAAGAGAGGTCCACAAGACGAGCTCTAAACATACACCCCTCATGCCTTCCCACCTATTCTAGACCGCACACAGGAGCTTCCTCTATTTCAGGCCACAGAACTGGCTGCCGTTCTACTCTGCCGCAAGTCTGTGCAGGACGATAACGGGTGCAGGGGAAGAGAGAGAGAGACAGAGAGAGAGAGAGACAGAGACAGAGAGAGAGAGAGAGAGAGAGCAGTGAGAGAGAGAGAGAGAGAGAGGAGAGAGAGAGAGAGACAGAGAGAGAGAGAGAGAGAGAGAGAGCGAAAGAGCGAGCTACAGAACCAACCCAGAGAGAGAGGAACCCCGGCGTTCCCTCCTGGTACAGTAACCTTTGTTAGGAACGGCCCGAGTCCTAAAGATCTCTATCAGTGTCAAGAGAAGCTCTCCGTGTCCAAACCCAACGAGAGGCCGTCATTAAGTGAACATGATCAAAGGCAAAGTCCTCTTAGGACTTCAAACATGAAGTCAGGATGAGCTCATATTACAGAGGTGAACCTCTCCCCCTCTCCTTCCTTTGGCAGGCTTTAAAAAGCTGAATCTAAGCATGGCTCGAAACGATATATATATTTGGCAGGCGTCCTCAGGAACGGGAACGGACGACGGCCTGAGGGTTACCTTTACTTTTCAAATGCATGAATCCTTTCTTTTTGAACTACATGAAAGGGCCTCGCGCACAACACAAAAAAAACACAAGTAAAAAAGAAGGGCCTTGTTGTCTTCTCTGTAGGAATATCAGGCCGGATGTCTGATGGCTGCCAGGCCCTCTCTCTCTGTCTCTCTCTGTGTCTCTCTCTCTCTCTCTCTCTCTCTCTGTGTCTCTCTCTCTCTCTGTGTCTCTGTCTCTCTCTCTCTTTCTCTGCCACAATCTTTTCTCATCCAGGCAGCAGATCTACATCAGCCACAGGCCTACATCAACATTCGAGGCAGAGCTAAACCGAGGCAATGGGGATGACAAAAGCGCGTAGCTTTGGCAGGCTGGGTCTTTTACATAGCACGCAGCTTTATTTCGCCTGTGTTCAGCAGTAAAATGGACAGTCAGCATTCCCCTGCCTTGGCCGGCTCTGTCCGACAGGAGAACCTGGCTGGTGGAGAGGGAGGTCATTCTAGTGAAGCCAGAGGAATCCATCCCACACAAGTCCCAGGACAGTAGTAGTTTAGACAGAGTCGTTTAGTAGTATTTTAGACAGAGTAGTTTATCCAACTACTGGAGTTACATGAGTGAACTTACCCATCCACCGCATTTTTTATTTGATTAAACTATAAAAAGTTTAAAATGGTATAGCTCAGTGGGTATAGCTCAGTGGGTATAGCTCAGTGGGTATAGCTCAGTGGGTATAGCTCAGTGGGTATAGCTCAGTGGGTATAGCTTAGTGCTAGAGCAAGAGCAATCACAGGTAGTCAAATCCCTTCTGTATGTCATTTGGGGGAGGGGGGGGGGAGCATCTGTTGAATGGAGAAATGATTCTCATGAAGTCATCAACAACATCTAAATGTGCGACATGTAAATCAACACACCTCCTCGACCCCCCCGGGGGGCCGACGAACAGGACTGGACTAGAGCACAATGTCCCCCTTCACCCCCAGCACACGGGCCGTAAAGGGATTAGACACGGGGCCGTTACAGCACCTCCAAAATAGCTGAAAAAGCCTGCCATGCTACAGACAGCAGAAATGGCTGCTGTGATTGTGTATTTCCATCCACTGTCACCGGGTCATGTGACTGCGGGGGGGCTGCCGGGAGAGGAAGGCATTCCAGCGGCAGGCCAGGCCTGACGTCTGTTCTGGGAGGGAAGCTGAATAATGAGCCACGGTGATGATGAGCCATAGACCTGGAGGAAAGGAGCGGGCTGAAGCGTTCTCCCTGGGCTGGCCGTCAGGCTCCGCTCTGGGCTGTGTTGCATTAGGATAGCTGCATTGATCCACAATTTTTTGGTGGTGTTTGTTGCTTATCAGGAAGCAGCTTCGCTTGGTCAGCTGAGACGAAGCTGGGAAAACAAACGGGGCCGTGTGATTCCCAGAGAAGCGTCCCAATAATCCTGCTCTCCGAGAGAGGAGTGAGCATGGTTTCCTCAACGAGAAGAAGGGGGGGAAAAGAGGAGAGAGAAAAAAAGACCAAAAAAAGAGAAACGTCCATAGCATGTAATGATAGGAAACCGCTGTTGTCTGATACAATGAGAACAGACTCTGGAAGGATCACATTATCCTTTGAAATAACCACCCAGCACATCAAATAGACCTGAAATGGAACACCCACGATCCCAACAGCAGATTGAAATATGGGATTGAAGTATAGTCTTACTGTAGTTTGTTCTATCTATTGCCACAAATTATGTCTCTGAATGTTTTTGCCTCATATTTATAGGGACGCTATTCCTAAACCATCACTGTTCTACACAGTCTAAAATGGCCCTGCTAATCCTGGTAGCAGTGAGAGATAGGACTATACTGGCTGACTGGCTGGCAGGCTGACTGGCAGGCTAAATGACTGCTGCTGCTTCAGATTAGCTCATTCAGCAAGCCCCAATGTCCCAACAGGGTATCAGGGCCATAATCAGCCACAGTACACTCTCTTCCATTACACCTTCAATGGGATTGCTAATATAAACAAAGGCCATGCTTTAAAGAGCCAGTTCCTCATGTCCAGCCTGGCTCAACTGGTTGGAACAAGCTGCTGGTGGTAACACCGTATGACAAAGAGTCTGTCTGCATTCTATTTTCCATGCTACTGTGGAACATGCATTTTAGGCCCCATACGCTGACTGTATCACATTTCTGCCCTTGACAAGTGAAGACTGACAACAGGAGGCTGGTTGGGAGGAAGAGAAGTGGAGAGGAGAGGGACCCAGGTCTGAATGCAAACCCTGCTCAAAGACCCAAGTTCCCACAATCTTTCATCACCCACTACAGTCACAGCCTGCAGCATGAGCACAAGAGGGGCTCGAATACATGACTAGTGAATTAGCCTGTAGTGGGGTTGGGGTTGAAGGAGGAAGTACATGAAGAATTGATCCCAATAGTCAAAATACACTTCGAGATATAGTGGCGTGTGGGTGTTTTGTTGTGAGTTTGAATAATTATGCACCTCATAATTCAGAGTCAAGCTGGATCAGGAAGCAAGTGTTGAAATGCACACATGGGTGGGCTTAGACAAGTACCCAGACTTTGATGTTCAATTAATGAGCTTCGTTTTGAGACTGTCTTTCATAATAATGGACAAAACACTACCCAAGGAACTGTACACATGATAGCATACAAGTTGATAATTTTGCAAGTGACGGGTAAATTGCATTACAGTGTCGATTTAACGTCACGTTAATGTGAAGCTTTAGAACCCTTGGAAAATATTTAAATAAGAATGAATACTACATTATGAACTTAAAAAGCTTAGAAGAAAGAAGGAGCAATTAAAAAATGGTTTTACTCAATACATGTGTCCAGTTAAATAAATAGTAAATAGTACACAATTTATAGTAGCCTATGGTACCAAACGCGAACAGTACAGTCAGTTTCTAAAATATGACGAAGCTACCGTAGCAAGTCCATATTCATACTGACGTTGAATATTAAAGCCTACTACTAACACAATATTCGATTGCCATAACATCCAACCAAGTCACCATGACTCGAAATCGGTAATACTTACAGTTCATTTCAGAACCGTTACTAGACGTCGAAGAACAGCCAACCAGAATCACATTTTACAATTAGGCTAAAGAAAATAATGAGTTTACCTTCATAGCAAAGTATGCCAATGTTGTTGTTCATTTTGTCCAAGTACTGGTAGTTCAACAGGTCCATTTTCGTAAGAAGCATTTATTGGTTTTCGCAAAAAGACCAGCTTTTTTGCTTTCGACCGAGGCAATTGGAATAATTATGTGAACGTGGATACGACACCAAGCTAAAGGCCCAGCCTCTAACTTTTCTGAATGCAAAAAATAAATTCCTTGTATACGAGACTGAATGGTAATGAATTCCCGAACTCAAAGTTTGTTTAAAGTACTTTTTAAAGTGGTAGAAATAATTAGTTAGGACAAAAGAAAAGCGCCAGTTCTCCTCACAGCCCGCTGTAAGTAGACTGCACTGACACGCAGGTTATGCTTGGTATGACTCGAATGTACACTGGTTTCCTCTATGTATGCATCGGCCACTAGGCATGCTCGCTAAATCCCTGGAGCGCCTCAAATGTCAGAGATTTTTTACGCACAAGATCAGCCTTCCAAATGCGTCTCTGGTCGAGCGAACGAGAGAGGGAGTGGCTTAAATCTGAAAATCTTGAATCAGAAAGCAGTCACGGAAAAGTAAAAAAAATAACATTCAACTGCATTATATTCAGCATTACCACTGATGATCAAAGCCGTTTGTATCACATCAACCATAGTTGACCTATGCATAAACCTACTTAAATTGTTTTTTTCAATTAACCATAACTAAAAAAGTAAGTATACAAATTATATATTTGCAATTTTAATAGCAAATACATGGTATGAATAAGAGAGCTGACTGAACAATACAACTTCAATCTTTTTTGATTCTTCAGCTCCAAAGTTGCAATCTTTCAATGATTCTTTGCTGCCCTCTAGTGTCACAGCAGACTGTAAAGGCCTGTAGCTTCAAAGCCTATATCCATCCTGACATAACGTGAACACAGTAGACATGTATGTCTCCTAATGTTGAAATGTATCTACACACTCACACTCACACTCACACTCACACTCACACTCACACTCACACTCACACTCACACTCACACTCACACTCACACTCACACTCACACTCACACTCACACTCACTCTCTCTCTCTCTCTCTCTCTCACACACACACATGAAAGAAGGGGAAGAATGGCGAACAATGAACATACTCTTGGCCTGACAATAAATGTCTAAGTCTAAGTTTTGGATGAGCAAACCGGTACAGCAACTTGTCCTTCACGTTATAAACATCACTTATCTGGATCTGATAAACAGGGTGGTTTATGCTTCAGACAGCTGCTCTACACTGTAAAGTTTACACGTATCTGGATCTGATAAACAGGGTGGTTTAAGCCTCAGACAGCTGCTCTACACTGTAAAGTTTACAAGCTCCTGTCTCTGGATGTGGTGCTGCTCTATGGTTTATTATAAACATGTGTAAATAAACTGATTGAATCCATTCTCAAAAATTCTGCTGTCATATATGAGACAATAAAGCAAACATGTTATAATGTCAAAATTAAACGTTTGACTTTCATCATATTTCTATCAAATTGTTGACATGAAAAAAATACCATGTAGATAGAGCACCAATTCATCCACATGGGTCTCCATTCTCCCTTCACATCCACACAGATGTATGTGAGCAGAATACCTGAGGTCCACATGCATCCCCCTCTTTGGTTTAAACAGCGTGTGTGAAGGATCAGTGTGAAGGGAGAGGCCAGACAAGCCAGATTGGTGGGAGCCCATGCATTCGGCCATGTTGCCATGGTGGCGAAAGCCCCAATCAGGAGCCTCCACTGTTGGCTAGGGGTGCCCCTGGATTGGGCTGGAGCACACAGCAGAAATAACCCCACGGCCCCCAGAAGGCTGAAGTCTGTCAGTGGTTACTTAAATATAATAGTGCTTCTGAAACGTTGTTTTCCTCAAGTTAAGTCCTCGAGTCTTTTACATATAACGTTTCCTTTCAACTTCAGAAACCCGCTAAAAGATTAGCCTTGAAATACTCCATTTGGCAACCCTCCCAAAACAGCAACAAGGAAGTGGAGAGAAATTTGAGCTGCAGTGGTAAAACTCAGGAGCTTTACACCCTGTTAACCTTTAACAGGCTCGAGCATTCTGAACCAAATGCAGTCTGTTGATGACACCAAATAGTGGCCCAAAAGGATCATTCAGGCCCAATGCCACGGTTTTCAACTGACCTCTCTCCCCAGCCAGATTACAGATCCTTCTTCTAACTTCACTCTCAATTGTAAATAGGATTAGGGGCTTCTATTCACTTGGAGGACTTTACTCCCCCCTCCCTCACAACACCCCCCGCCCCCTTCCCGTCCTCCACTTCCCCCCTCCCACCTCCGCGAAGAACCAAAGAAAATGGTTCTCATTGGTTTTTGAAGAGGCATTGTCTCATATTTCACACACTCGGCAGAATATCCACGCCAAGTTAGAACAGTGGCCCTATTCAGACAGCTGCTGGTTAATCCATTGTCTTCTGTGGTGGGTAGTTTCAGGACACAACAACGGCTCACTAACACAGGATAATTGGACTGGCTCAGTCAACATAATGTGACAGGACCGGGCTCCTTCAACTGAATAGGAAGTTTCTTCCGTGGGCTCAGAGGGGCTTCTGTTCAAGTGAACTGTTAGAGTGAGGTGTCAAGATAAGGCCCGATGTAAAAATGAATGACTATTAGATTTTTTTTATCTCAGAGTAAAGACAAAATCAATGTATTTATGCGTTAAATCAAAACATCAGATGACTATTCCTTGGTGCTTTAAGATGACAGCAGGGCATCCTTTCCCTCTGTATAGACATGTCTCATGAACACGAGGGAACCGAACATGCCTACAATGGCTTTGCTTCAGTATTTGCTTTGACATGCAGAGCCGAGTCTCTGAAAATTGCACCATATAAATGGCCACTTTGTTCATACCAAAGCTCTGAGTTGAGTAACCAAGCTAAGGTGATTAATTATTATACAATAGTAAAATTCCACTTTCCTCTAGAAACGCATGACTTCAGAAAGAATACAGAGCTAAGCAACAACCCAACACCCTCCCTTGAAGCAGTGCACCGGACCACTTTGCCGATAACAACAATCGTATCTAAGTTAACCCTGGCATCGCACGGACAAGGAGCTGCCATGAAGCGCTACTCGTTCGTTGCAGTCGAGTCCAACTGACTTCCTGTTCAACAGGCTGAGACACCACTGGGGAGAAGGTGTGCCTGAACAACAACAAAGGAGAACGCTCCTCTCAGTCTGGATGGGGAGAGAGACACTGTGGTGACAGTATAGGACGTCACAGAGATCCCCATCGACAAGGCTGGGTGTCAAACAGAGACTCCCATCAACCATGTGGTCACAATGTAACTCCTATCATCTGTGCCGTTACGGGGACTCCTATCACATAGTCATTGTAACAGTCTTATCACCCCAGGGGCTGTTACAATGACTCCTATCACCGAGGAGATAGGAGTCATTGTAACAGCCTAGGTTGTCAATCTGCTAAAGGCCAACTGAGCTCAACATCTTAGACCTCTCTAGAGACAATATCACATATATCGATAACAAAGGTTTAGTCAAACTGAAACAGGGAGCTTTGAAAGATGTACCTTGCCAATCCTGCCCGCTAGGCTCCTGGCAATGAAATCATTACACAGATGCAATGAGATACTGAGCAGGCGGGCAGGAGTATGAGAGTGTTTGGTAGGAAAGTAGGCTCTCACACACACACACACACACAGACACAGACACAGAGGACACACACACACAGAGAGGACACACAAAGGTGGGAAACCACAATACAGCTCTGCTTCCACAGGCAGGATCATCTGTTGTAGTCATTGTTTTGGAAAACCAACCCGATACTTCCTACTTAGGGGTGGGGTGCGATGATGTCGTGAGCACGAGCTGGGGAGAGCACCATTTTGGAGCTAGAAAACAACCAAAAAGAAACCCCGGCTGATACTTGGCGTCACTCCGTAGGTATTCTAGATTCAAGAAATCATCACACAAATCGGGGTCCCTGTACTGCAAGAGTTTACGTAGCTACAGGCAAATCAATCTGTCACTGTGTCTCCCTGACACAACACAGCCAGGCCCGAATGCCGCTCTCCCCCATCCCTGTTTCTGCGCTCCAGAGAGCCAGCTGTGTGTCGTCCACCTCACCCTTTGATCCCCAGGGGTCGCCGGCCATCCTTCCAAAACACACTCTCCCCCACCTAACCTGGATATGACCTCAGAGGGGGGGAAAACACAGTGAAGCAGACCATCAGGAGACCCGAAAATCAAGAGACGTCTCCGTACATCTCTCATATGGAGCAGAGCGAAACGGACCTGTTTCGAAAAACAAAAGTCGCAGTGGGAGTCTCCATGATGCCACCGCTCTGAAAAACACGTGTGTGATTTCACTGCAGGCCCGGCGACCAACTGCACCACGGCCATGTTAGTGACATGCAAAATATGCTTCATTTGCATCCAGAACCACAGACTCAACTGCCACCGGTCAACCAGTCTACTTCCCTCTCAGTTCATGCCTGACAAAGGGAGGGCAGTATCCAAATACTAGCCCGGCCTTTTTATGGGCGTGCCGCGCAGGGAAGGGACTGAGGTAGGGCAGGTAGGCAGAGCCTGTTTGAATATGTCCTACAGGGGCTCACAGGCCTAGCGTGTGGATCACGGGCCTGGCACTCTATCATCCCAGACAGGGGGATGCCCTGCAGAGGGAACACAGGACTGGGTCGAGACACCTGGGAGGACAGAGTTTAGAGCTCAGTGTCAAAGCCCTGCTGGACCCAGAGGCAGGACTAAGAGACTAAGAGAGACAGACAGAGACACAGAGAGAGAGAGAGGCACACAGAGAGAGAGAGAGAGGCAGATAGAGAGAGGCAGACAGAGAGAGAAAGAGAGAGAGAGAGAGAGAGAGAGAGAGAGATAGAACAAGGAGAGAGAGAGAGAGAGAGAGCGAGAGTCAGAGGACAAGGAGAGAGAGAGAGTCAGAGGACAAGGAGAAAGAGAGAGGACAAGGAGAGAGATATCGGTAGACTGTGGCACTTGACAAATCGTCTTCACGACAACAGCCTCACAAAAAAAAAGGGAAAGAGTCCAGGCAAAGTTACCCACGATGCAAAGCGATGCCCCGGTCTGGCGCAGCGTGTGCAGCGTCCGCATCAGCGTTCCCGGCCTTTCCGACCTCCATCTGGAAGCAGTCCTGGCCGGTCCTGATGACATCAACGCTGCTTATCACCAAATGCCAAGGATGCTGCGCTCACAGAGACAAGTAGGAGCTGCTTCACCTCAGACACAACTATGTTTACTATCAAGGGAAGAATGAGAGGCCGTCCAGGCCTGCATAGCTTTGAGGAGGATATCTGACAGAAAACAGGCTGGTATGCAACACAGCAACAAACCTCACTGGAAAACCTAGGGGCTGATATGTCACTGTAGGGTGTGAGAGTGTTGGCTCAGTCACCATAAAGCAGATCCCGGGAGAAACAAAGAGGCGTCCGACCTTCTTTGCGTTCGCTAATGCAAACAATGCCAATTAGTTCGGTCACAGTGCGACCGTTGAACAGGCGGCGCAGAAAAAAATACAAAGTAAAGGAAAGGTCGGTCGGTCAGTAAAGCAATACCAGCTGACGTGCTATAGGCCCTTTGACCCGGCCACGCTCACCTTGTGAACCTTTGACTAAGATTGACCCGCATCTCTGGGCTCTTGTTAACCGACCAGCAGACCCTAACAAGGGCCAACCCTGTGAGGAGTGGAGGAGGGGCGGCTGGCTGGCTGGCTGGCAGTTAGGCTGCTCCATCAAGTCTCCCCCCCCGGCACATATCGTCCCAACTTTAAAGTCTCTCTATGTTCACAGAGCACCAATTGATACTGAAGAAGGACCATTGAAGAAAAGACAAACTCGCACATTTACATTAAAAACTAAAAGGCCCTCTTGTATCGACTCCACAATAACGTTTTGTTTTTGTCATTTCTTTGCTGCATCCCTTAAAGACAAACGGGAAAAAAAGGATTCAAAGGAGAAAACCTTTTCAAACACACAAGGTCTGGTCTGGCCCCTTTAGGAACACGGGTCAACACGCCGGGGAGGTTCGTGAACAACACCAGAGTCGCTCAGCTATCATGTTACCAGCCTAACAGGGCAGCACCTCAGCACATCCTGTGTAAACCTACACATTGGGGCTTGGTGTACAGGACTGACATGTGAGAAGCATGACATAACACACGAGAGCTACACGACCCCGGCTCCAACCCGAGGCGGCAGAGTAGGGATCACAGTGCAGGTTCCTAAGAAAGAAAGAAGAAAAAACACTTGAACCGCTCACACAATAACCGCGAGCTGGCCCGAGACGGAGGTGTGTGGAAGACGTAACCCGAGCGCTCGAGGCGAGCCAGGCCTCTCTGTAATGTCATCTGTGCTGCAGTGACAAAGAGCTGCCAGGTTGCAGCGGCGGGACACTCTCCCCAGTCACGCTGCGACTGCCAGACACTGATCTGCAATCAGCTCACACCTTCACACACACACACACACACCACTCCCCTCCAAAACATCTCATCTTCAACAGTCAGTGCTCACCTTTACTACCCCACCTAACAATTAAAAGTCTAACTGTACCCAGTCAGGTGTCTAAGCCTGTAGGGAGTGTGTTGGGAGAGCAGCATCATAAAGAGGTTGTGGAGTGTTTGGTCAAACCATGGAAACAAGAACAAAGAAAGGGGGGGGGATTGATTTTAATATATATATATATATATATATATATATCTGCACTGCCTTAAAGGTCAGCATCCTGTTTGGTCCCCAGTGCAGGTGTGTGCTGAGCAGTAGTGGCATATATGCATGTAGCAAAACGACCAGGCGCTCAAATATCCGGGCTCAGGGGCAAACAGCTCTGCTCATCAACCTCCCTTCGAAACCCAGACATGACGGTAGCAGGACTTCCGCAGTGGGTCCAGTTGAAAAGAAACACGCTGAATCTAGCGTTCAGTCGCTGAGGAGGACTGCTTTGGTTCACGTCCCATGGACAGGGGGATCACTCTGCGTGTCTGTTGTGGTGATAACCACACGAATGATGTGGCTGTGGAAGTTCTACCTACAAACATGGTCCTCGACAAAACACGACGTACAAAACATCAGCACGGAGAGACTTCAAAGTAGTCCGGCACCTGTACACTTTTAAGAAGTCGACTTCATTCCCAGGTGTCCCTCTGTATATCACTGCAGATCACAGCCACGTGGACAGAAAACAAGCAGCTGGTTGATTCCTGGGATTTGCTGTGTGTCAGAGTGTGTTCTCCCGCCGGGGCCAATGGGGCAGGTTTCTTGGCCCAAGAGCCGTGGAGCTTTCCAAGAAGAGACTCTCCCTGTAGTGTTCTAGCAAGTGCGGAGCATTCCAAAGGTTTGTCATAAATGCAAACAAGGAGGCGGAGCTTCGGGGCCGGGCGGTTTCTGGTTGACTATTGTGAAAACAGGTCGAGTGTATTGTGTTTGGACAAAGAGGCCATGCACAACCCACAACAGAAAGTGACATCAGGCCTGAAGAAAAACAAAAACCCAGCAGGGGACTGGAGGGTGAGGGCAGTGTTAGGGGGGGATGTGGCAGGGAAGATCCCATGAACATGCAGACAGGCCTAATGGAATACCCTAGTTCTGTGAGAGAGAAAGAAAAAAACTGCTACCACTCGAAGAGACAAAATATCAGGCATTGGGATGTCATATGAATGCAAAGTTAGCCTACAATTTCCGACCATTCTCAGAGAGCACAGCACCCCGAGCATAATCTTAAACGTACGGTAACGTGTAATCATCCCTTTGATGCTTGGAAGTCTAAAGGAAGAAACCTCTGAACTGCTTGAGACCGTGCGGTGCTCTTCCAAAACATAACAGGGACCACACTCCCAAGTGTCTTGGGAGGCAGACTAGAGAGGTCAAATAGTTCAAATGCCTCTCGCCAGAACAAAGCGAGAGAAGACCAAATACAGCTCAAACTTCTCCTGCCGTGGTTGTTAGCAAGCACGTTAAACAAGCCTCGACTCAGCAGTTCAATTATGGCAGGGTGTTGGAAAACTGTCATTCTTCATCTCCGTGGTGACTGTGCGGCGCGCACGCTAAATTTCACTCCGACCGAAATTGCCTGCTGAGAGAGATTTGCTCCTTTCTGCTTTAATCTAGGAAGGAATTTCTCTCCGGCCAGAATTTAGGCGTGATTATGTGTTGAGACAGACACAGGGGGGTGACGGCAGGGGTCGGCTGATAAGCCCAAGAGGCCGTGTACAGTACACCTCCTAACCCATGCTACTGGAGATCTGAAAAGGCTGGACCAGTTACTACGATTCAGCTTATGCCTTGTTCGATCTACTGAGAAGTGCAGTGTGTGGGTGCCAGGGCTGGTTACTTCAGCATGTTCCTGTGTTCAGCATGTTCCTGTGTTCAGCATGTTCCTGTGTTCAGCATGTTCCTGTGTTCAGCATGTTCCTGTGTTCAGCATGTTCCTGTGTTCAGCATGTTCCTGTGTTCAGCATGTTCCTGTGTTCAGCTGGAGTGAGCCGTCAGACCAGGTGGTCAGAGCTGGCTTCCTTCGAGCCTGACAGCTCCAATCATGTCAGCTGTGGTTCAATGCTCTCACAGGAGTAATTTCCTTCTTCCTTGTTCGTAGTCATTAATTAAGTCATCAATATTTTAATGCAGAGGCCTGTATGCACTGCACCATTCTGCTCAGGTCACACATCAAACAATGAGACGTGTCAGACATTCTGAGGTATGTCAAGTGCAACATGACATGGCAGTTGTAGATAGTTATCCACATTTGCCTACCATAGCAATAGATACAAACTACATTTCAAATGCCATTATTATCTGATGACAAAGTGACACAGAGAAACGGCCGAGAGGGGTAAGATTCATCTGGACTGTCTTGTTTTCAAGACTTCTCACCATGCCTATGTCTGACTATCCACATAGCCAATAACCCCCTCATTTGCATGTTCAGAGACCAACAACAAAAGGTGAGGGCCTTGACATTTCTAACGGATCTTAAGACTAAAGGGGTGAACTTACGTTTCTCATCATCTGCATGCACTAACGACGCTGCTCTTGACAGTACATCCAAAGGCGTCTCCATTCTTGTCAATACCTAGGGGTAAGGAAGTCATTTTTAGAACAAGTGAAATCATTGAGAACGTTGTAGGCTGTGTAAACTTGTAGTTGTAGGCTGTGTAAACTTACTACTAACATTGGCAAATCGCGGATAAAATACAAAGCTATTAAGATGACCCGAAGTGTGCCGCAGGAAGAAAAGATAGCCTATACTTGACAACAAGTAACGTTTCCGCGCTATTGACTTCAACTCAATGAATGAAGTTGACAATATTGCTCTATCGCACTTCGTGGCTGTGTTGCGCTTCCCACACTCAACATTCCAAGGATACCTTTCTCGCATTTTTTTTTCTCCGAGAAAACGACTATCCAGCATTCTTGCGATTGCAAGAATTGTTGCGTTAGCGGTTGTCCCGGAATAATAATAGGAAACCTTTCAAATGTAGAAATGATTACTCGTCTCTCAAATTTCATCAGTTAACATAAGCGTATAACTTTTGATTAATCACATTCGAATGTATGATCAACAAGAAAATAACCGTATATTCAAGTTATATATAGTTTATTTCCACCTGAAGATAGCCTATACAACAAGCGCGCACGTATCCTACGTTGACGAATCCAAGTGTTTCATATTCGCTACACTTACCACCTTCAAGCGCCACTTTGGAATCTGAATTGTTTTCGCGATGATAAGGTTGATGAATAACCCACGGGTACGTAAATCCAAAGAAAAAGTTGAACGATACGTAGGTATCGAAGGGAGAACTCTGGTTTAGCTGTTGAACAAACTTCGAGACTCGTTGTTGTAAACGAGGAAGAGGGAAGAATGTTAGGAATGATGGAATTCTCTTCCTAGCAGGTGGTGAAAGTGAAGGACTCTCATTGGCTGCGCTCAAAGCAATGATATCAGCATGCATTATGATAATGACACACTGCATAATGTCCCTTGTGGCAAAACGACAGATACGTGTGGATAGAGTGAGTACGTAAAGCATGCGAGGGTTCTGTAGTTTTATTTTATATAGTGAACAAATAAATTACTCAAAACCTTTCAATCCTTGAACGCATCCCTGTATATTTAGCTAAGAAAGACATACAAAACGGTATTCAAGGACCTCTGTGATCAATCGTACATCATAAGGGCATTGTGAGTGCTTTGAAGGGATGTGCTGTGAGAGGAATGCGTAATAGAACTGTACAGTATTGAACAAATGGAACATTTCAAGAGGTTGAACAAAACGTGTCTCATCTACCGTCACAAACAAAATGTGCCCTGATAACACTGCATACAACATCCTGACAAACCGTCTTCAAAATAGGGAAAAAACGTTTATAATAGATTAGAGGACCCATAAGGTCGATGGTTTATTCCAGTACGTCAGAGGGGGACACCGACTAAGGAGCCAATCGGTGCGTCCGACTTCATGCAGCGCCGGCGTGGCCAGCAGCCCAGCTGACTTGAAGCAGCCAATGGGCATTCTCAGCTTCAAGTCGTCCGCCGGCAGCATGAAGTCGAACACAGCTATATTCACACAGGGGGAAACCATTTCAGTGTCACCAATGTCTCAAACAGTTTGCTCAGAAGGGCCACCTGGTTGTGCACATAAGGACACACACAGGAGAGAAACCTCGTCAATGAAAGGAGTAGGAAAGAACTCAAAGACATCCTGTGTGGAGGAACCATGCAGGTATCATGATGCCTTCCTCTTCCATCCCTTCCACATTTTCAGAAGCTTTTTGGAGCTGTACGACACCGATTTCAGAAGTCCTGTGAAGATCAAAGATGTCCGTCACTCACACCACATGTATACACCAAATCCCTACTCGCGCGTCATCCTTGAGAAACATCACATTCACCCTGTGAAATACCATCACAATTTCGATATGTATTCAGTCACTTTTGGATAGGCGAAATACATCAACGTAAATCTTACCAGCAGTAACTACCCCTTTGGCACTTTGCGTTATGCTTGCGTACTTCACTATGGATGATATTGCTGAAGAAGGAAGGAGAGGAAAAAATGATATGTTAACTAGTATGTGAAAGACAAACCAAACAAGGAGTTAAACAATCGAAGAAGAATGTAGATCCATCCATGGAGCCCAGAGAGCCCGTAGGGTACCTTGGTGTACCACGGAGCCACAGTCTGGGTCCTGGGCCACCTGGAGGAGGATCTCCTCCACGTCCCGGTTCTTCCCCGGGGGGTCCACCAGCCGGGTGATCCTCTGTTGGAGGGTCCTGGGCAGGGCCATCAGCTGGACAAACTGACCCTCGGGGCTCTTATCCACCTGAGGAGAAACACATTCAAACACAGTCATTTGTAAGGCAGGACTGAAGGATACTTTTCCAGAGAAACACATGTTGTATCGTCTTCCACTGTGAACATGTGCCATGTGGTTGGTCAATTTGGGTGCATGTTAGGGTGTGGGCCATGTTTACTCAGCCATCAAGCCACTACATCAGCATAGCTCAGTGTTTCCTCTAGGTGAAGCGCGTGTCCGTGCTATTCCCCGGTATGCACATCAGAGGAAACACTGTAGGCTTTCATGTTGTCTTCTTTCATAAAGCCGTACAAAATACTGCATTAAGAATCGAATTGTTCTCCGAAAATGTAGGTCACAAACTGTGGATTTACTGTGCTGGTACATACATCACCACCACACAAATTAAATAAACGTAAAACAATTAATAATGTGTAGCTTTCAGGATAATCCAGAGAGAGAAATTCTATTATGTATTTAAGTTCAGTTAAATATTGGCATTCCATGTCAGAATCAGCTTGAAACCCCACATTTTAAAATAATTGTGTTTGAACTATTTATTTATTGACTGATGTGAGCTTTGTCTCCAATGCTTTGCACTGTGCCCAAATACACATGACATCAACTACCCATCCACATTTACATATACACACCATCTCACACAAGGTTCTCACCTCGAGCTTCCCTTGTTGTGGCTTGTACACCACTTGTGGGCACTCCTGTAGAATGTTGTTGTAGAGCGTCCTGAAGTGTTGGGAATTATCCTTCACTATGTTTGCAACCTTGGCCTTATCTTCTCCAATCACCATCCTGAAATCCCCTTGAAGGGGAAGAGGAAACACTCTCACGACTGCACTCGTGAGAAAAGCCTCGAGGACAGGAAATGTAGGGGAGCGAGGTGAAAGGGATGTCAAGGGATACATCATCAAGTCTAACGCTCATCGTGTATGCACGCCGTGTATGTGAGAACGTGTGTGTGTGTGTGCGCGCACGCGTTAGAGTGTACGTGTGTGCTTGTGCGTTAGATTATAGTGTGGCATGTGTGTGTGTATAGTGTGTGTGTGTGTGTGTGTGTGTGGTAGACACCAGCATAGGAGAGCCCAGCGATCTGGAGGAAGAGGTCGTCCTCGGAGCAGCTCTCCGGCAGCATGAGGAAGGAGGCCGTGGCGGCACTCTTCAGGTTCCCCACCAAGGCAGCGCGGAGCTTCCCATTGTCCCCCTGCAGCACGATCTGCACCTGACCGGAAACACAAACACAGCCACAGCCACACATGTCATTTGAACCCTTTCGATGACTCCGGGGGGTTGAATACTAAACAGATACATGCTTCTGTGGTCAAGATGCTCTGTGAGGTTGTATTGGCTCATATCAAGAGCAGACTTACTGGTTTATGCAGCCTGCCAGCAATGTACAGAGTCTTCCAGTGAAGAAGGTCATCAATCAGTGACTCTGTGCTTATGACCCCATACTTGATTATCTACCAGGACAAGAGATGGTTAGACGGGACTGACGGACAGGATGTGTTGTGGTGATGTGTTGACCGTTGTGTCTTGTTGTGGATGAGGGCCTCACCCTTCCATCCACAGGTACAAGCGTGTTGTAATACACTGCAGCTCCATGGTCGTTCTGGATGGTACTAATCTTCCTGGGCCCCAGGAACTTCAGGATGGAATAATGTTTCCGGTTCTGCATCAGGTTCATGGTGTGCCAGGTGACGGGGTCGTCCACCGCAAACACAAAGTCCAACATGTTTTTCTGAAACGGAGTTCAAATCAGTCTCAGGGAAGCTAGGGTTTTTAAAGTGATATAGGGTCCATTCATACTCTACAGCTGTGATGTAAGGTTGCAGCTGATAAACACGTCAAACAGGCCTACTGCTGCTGGCTATGAGCAGGTGGAAGTGTCATGGAATGAATAAGCACATTGTTTCCAATTGGTTGTCCTTTACACGAGCACAGACAAAGCTGTTGTATGTTGTATGCCTAACATGTTAAGGTTACAGCACAGATTCGGGACCGATGTTACGAAGTGCAGGCAGCGTTATTCAAGGCACCATAGTTATTGACTGGCAAGACAATTCCATGCTGCACCCTCTGACTTACCCCCATTTGACCTTGGGGAGTTCCCGCTTGTTTAAATACGCCAGATCCATAGGCAAATGCTAGGCTAATGTCCTGAGGAAACTGTGACAGGACCCTTCGATAGAACACACTTGAGTTTTGCAAAGCTGGAAGCGTCATGTTGCCGCGCGCTGACACAGAATTAAAGGAACGACCTCTGCAGATACACCGTGAATGTCATTTCGGACGAAAAGACAACTTGTCTCTTTGCACGATTCTTAATGTACAGATAGCTAATGTTCTTCAGCTAACTATTGTAGCTTACTGCAAAGGATATTTAGTAACACCCGGCTAACAAGGACCTGTTATGCGTTTGTTTCCAGCAATGCAGTGGTTTGTTATCAAGTTACTGCCATCCTGTGGCGCGGAGGGGAAATCAGTAATACTCACACTAGCCACATCTAGCCACGGGAGGGCGCTGTCATGTTTCCTTCTGAAATATCGGTGAGGTTTGCGTTGAACACCACATTTATATTTATTCCATCGCCAGGGATGGTTCAAATTAGATTTGAGCTTCTGCCCACCAATGGAGAGAGAATGACAAGTAATTTTCTTTGGGATAAAAGACACCGTGCTTATGAACGTCACTTCGGATAAAAGTGTCTTCTAAATGAACACAATGCTTAATTTTGGCAAATATGTGAAAAAAATGAACACTTATTATCAAAATTAGAATGTTTATAGTAGGTCCAGTTATAATAGTTCTAATGCTATGCTATGTTTTTTATTATTATCATAAGATACCTGACAGTAAAGACGGACTTGTCTTGATAGGGGCTTCACAGGATGCTGCTGCTTTAAGTGCCCTGGATGTTACAACCATAGATATATATAAACACAAAATATTTATATATATCTATGGTTACAACAACATGCATTTCACATCGTGACAGGGGTCTTGATCATTTCAAACAGAAGGTGATAAGCCTTTGTGTTTAAGAAAGAAATCGCAGATCCTTCCACTCCAACATTGTAGTTAGTTCTTTAATTCATGCATATCTAATTGCTACTTGTCCTACAAGCATCATGTGTGCAATTTACCATCCACAGGTCATGTCATTTTACAAAGGCCCTGATGCTGAGAAATGTTCTTTTCTGCACAAAATGGCAAATGAGCTGCTCATAATGGACTTAATCAGTTCCTTTATTGCACTGTCAATTTTTAATGAGCCTTTCGGGAACAATTAATCTCAGAAACGAAAGTACCATTTTTGCACAATGTAGGAAACCTTTTATGTTCAAATAAACACAGATATGTAATTAAGAAGCAGTACATTTCTCTTTCTTAAGCATTTGGCTTTGCCTAATAAAATACCAACACATTCAAACCCACAAACGTGGAATACCACAGTGTTACACCACAATATCAATGGGGAAGTCAGACGTCATATTCTCATTATGTACATGTATAAATACTGAATGAGGTTATACTAATTATTTGCATTGAATTATAAAAGTGTCAGGCGTTATGCAAAAATGATTGCTTGATAATTGCCATAAGTTATTATTTAATGTTAATTAATATTGATAAGGTCAATGCATCAAGTAGAAAATTGCCATTACCCGAAGCAAATCATTTATTCAGAAAGAGGTGATGTTTGAGTGCAGCTGCATACATTAAATTGAGAAAGATCAGATACTGGAGCCACATGTTCCATGAATTCCTAAATGTCCATTTTAACTAAGCACTTACAAATGTCATCCAGACAAACACGTGTACATTATCGTAGATACACAAATGTGTTCATATTTTCCAGTCATCTCTTTTCAAGCAGATTCAGTTCTCGGGTAATGCTTGTAATGTTTGTATTGGAGAGGACCAGGGAGGGAGGTCAACAATGTCAACCAGTGACCAGGTCACACTGTCACCATCATCACTCCTCACTCAACTGATGCCTGATGAGGTTACAGAACACAGCTAGCCTCTCGCTATACCGTCATTGTTTAATATCAGCCACCTAGACAGGACACACTGAACACAAACTAGAGGACGGACAGGCGGAAAATAAAATTATGTCGCTCGACTGACCAGGAAGATGAAGCACACAACTACAGCAGAAAAATACCTGAGAGGCTCGTCTCAACATTCACATGGCTGTTTCCATGGCAATGCAGCAGCTGGCCATGCTTACAGATGGTACATCAAAAGCAGGCTCGTCCTTAAACAGCAGCCAATCTGTCTGCGCTGTAGCCTGCTTAAGAAAGATCCGCTTTCGCGCTCACCGTGCCCTAGTGCTTTGAATCATACGTTACTGTCACTGAACTGACACAAATCCTAATACTGACAGTATAAGTAGTCGCAAACAATGATCTAAACATGCAAATGTATGCGACGATTCAAATTCTAACGTCGACAGATGATGAAACCGGATGAAGCAGATCAGAGATAATCAGGATGATCACATATTCTGAATATTTCTGTCTCTCCCACCATCGCTTTTCACATTCGCTCTGTGTTATTCTTACACGCCTGTCAAAATCACCTTCTCCCATATCAAACACTGCAGCGTCCCAACAGCCCTGCTAACCTCACAGCCACCCCACCCCACCCTGTCCACTCCCCTTCCAGACCAGACCAGCCCCGCTAACCTCCCAGCCACCCCACCCTGTCCACTCCCCTTCCAGACCAGACCAGCCCCGCTAACCTCCCAGCCACCCCACCCTGTCCACTCCACTCCCCTTCCAGACCAGACCAAGCCTCAGGCCTCAGGCCTCAGATGTCCATCCAGGCCCTCACATCCCATCTCTTCCACATGACTGCTGTTGAATATCCACATGGCACACAGCACCTGAGTCTCCCAGCCTCCGGAAGCCTTCCGGAAGCCTCCGCACTGCATTTGATGTAGTCATCTAAGGTTAAGTAACAGCATGGGGGGATTCAATGATCTAATAATCAGGTTTAACTAGGGATAGGATACATTTTTTACAGTTGTATTCCATATCTCATGTCCTAAAGTCTATCTAATATAAACTAGCAGTGAGAGAGTGGCTGGAACAGGGGTACTGGAGGGGTGCAGCTCCACAGCTGCAGTGCTGCAGTGCTGTGTGTGGCCGACCAGGGCTGTGCTTGGGTTCATCATCACAGATTTAGCTCTGATCCTTCGTGCACAGTCCCACACGCGACACACCACGGCTGCTACAACTCACCAGGCTCAGGTTTTTCCTCAACATGTTAATGAAACAGATTCCCTCACAGCAGAGGCTAAGACACAAGTGCAAAGTATTTATATGGGTAATAATCGTGATACATCGTGCTACCAATTATGGAGGTGCTGCCAGGAAAGCAATCTTTTAATATGTAGATTGCAGAAGGATTATAATTGATTGAGTCATCTTCAATTTAATCAGAACTTGTCTACAAAAACGTGTAGGACACACTAGAAATTGTGCGTGCTAAACTCAACCATGAGGCCTAAGGTCATAGTTTAATGTTGGACCATTGTTGTTTGGTACTTCATGGAATCTCCTCCAATTTAGGGGCACTGTTGACACTGTCTAAACAAATGATGTATTCATTTGGCGTATGCCTTATGGGTCAGCTGCGTTGGGAGGTGGTTGGTTATGTAACAACGTGGTTTCTACACCAGCGCCTCGTCTCTGCCTCAGGAGGGGAAAGGAGTCAGTGCCTCGGCTCTGCCTCAGGAGGAAAGAGATTCAGGGTCCTCTGTTCCCAACACAGGAAGTGTTGTCTGGGAATCAACAACTCCATTTAAAGCCTCGGGTTTGGAATGATGGAGAGGGACATATCCTTGATCACAAGTGCCTGTTTAAACCGAGGAGGTTGCGAATATAAATAGTGTAGGAAGAGAGGTGAATAAAAGGATGTTTCCCCCTAAACGGTCCAGTGGCTGCATCACCAAACGTAATCCCAGGCAGATCGAAGGAGGAAGCGTGGATGCTCTGAGCAGAATGGGTGGGGAGACTGTCAGCCTGTGTCAGTGCGTGGGTGGCAGTGCTCCTGGCTTCCTCAATCTGCACTGTTTACATAGCCTTGCTGTTCAACTACACGAAGCCAAGCATGGGTAGGACCCATTGTAATAAGCCTCCATAACTCTGATGTTTAGTTGTGTGCTCAACGTTGATGTGTAGAGGACACAGACACACAGACAGATACACTCATACCCACGCAGACAGATGGATTTGAAAAAAGCCCAGCAAATATGTGTTGCTGTTGCTTGAGCTCGATTTGCGGCGCTTTCGAAGGGTCCGCATTTTCATGATTACTTAACCTCTTTTAGAAATCATTTCAATGGATTTATGTATCCATCCATGATGTCAACAATAAACAATCTACTAAAAGCCACTACACTGTGCACGTTTGCAATGAGTTCATTCATTTAGCCTCTGTGTCTTTAGGCATGGCATTCTGTCTGTTTTTACCTTGTCATGAAAAATGTAGGACAGGAGAGCTTAGCGCGTAAGTATGGCTGCTGTGCAGTGACGCACAGTGTGTCGTCTGATTGGCTACTCTCCTCTTCCCTCCCTCCCTCCCTCCCTCCCCTCTCCACTCCTCTGTTTCTCCTCGTGACCGAGACAACCGACATCATATTCTGTAAGACTCTAAAGGTGAGAGTTTTATTCACAATCTCTCGCTTTGACCTTTACTGGCAAACTCCTTTCTGAGGAGATGAGGCACCCTTACCGGAATGACAATCAAAATACACCATTTTGATTTATTACCTCACAGCAGCAGCCAAATCCAATCTCGTAAGATTGACTTCCCTCTCTGGCTGCCCGGAGAAAGCAGTGCCACCCATATGAACGAGGTCCCCAGGTGTCAAACCTGGTGCGAATGAGGGACGTGTTTTCTGAATCAGCTGAGCATCATTTTCCTCAGAGCTGAAGTCAGAACACTTGCACGTGGCTATTTATAACTGCGGTGTGTGTGTGCAGTGGGCATGTTTCCCCTTTGAATCTGCTCCTGGGTGTGGGATGAATGTGATTAAGGAAGCAAACAGCAGAGAGGCAGTCTTTTCCCAGCAGTGCTAAAGACGCTGCCTCTGTTGCCTCTTTTGCCTCTTTTCTCAGCAGTGCTAAAGACGCTGCCTCTGTTGCCTCGGAGCCAGTATGTGTAAGAGAGAACGCTGAGAAGCAGAGATTAGGGTATTTGCTTTACAGAAAAAAGGACTGTGTTGTGAAATTGTAACCGGGGAAAGAGGTATATCTGCAAAACAAATTCTCCCGGTTGGTAGTTTGATCTTCTGCCTCATCCAAGGTTCGCTTCACTTACAGATAATCAATACTGCAGTCAATCCCGTCCATTTGTCTAGCTTAAATAGGGTGTGTGGATCCCACCCACCACAAAATGACCAATGCTTCAGAAAAACCTAGGGCTTGTTTATCTCGCATGGGTTTGCATGTGAAGTGGGTGGTTGCAATGGTAACACAAAGATCAGACAGTGAAGTACACGAGCCCGGGCTGTTGGGGGAGCCGTGGAAGTGAACCTCCCAGAGGGTCTGGCTTACAGGTACACAGAGGAAACAGGCACCGGAGTGTCTGCGGAACAGAATGCCGTAGCACCAGGGAGGAGGAGGAGGGGCATGTTGTCAGCCGTGCACAACTATAGCTGTGCTCGCGACCTGCCTCTGTTCCTTTTCTTCTCCACTCGTCTCCTTTCCTCGCCTCCCCTTTCCTCCCATCTCCTCTCTTCTTTCTGCCCGAGCCGTAGCCAAGCAGTCTGATTCTCCCACCACGATTTTCCACTTGGTCGTTCCCCCCGAAGCGACGCATGTGACTGCGGTAAACAAGCGGGGGCCAGAAGATGACCATGTCCCTCACGCCACTCCTCACCGTTCCACACCGGCAACACAAATGGACGGAATCCCCCTCCCCATTCATCACCATCAATAGTGGATGGAGGTCACCCTGAAAAGGGTTTGTGTACAGGGGGGGTGGGGGGTTGGATGGTGGTTACAAGGGGGAGATACCGCTGGAGCATCAGAGAGGAGGGGGGTTTTCCCTCCATCCTCACTGTCTTGCACGCGCTCTCTGGAAACCCCTCCACTGGCTGCGGTACGACAGAGGCACGTAGCCGGTGAGGTAGTCGACAACGAGGGAGGAGAGAAGGAGAGGAGAGGGGGGAGGGGAACAGCCAGTGAGCAGGCGTGTGTGAGCGAGAGCGAGCGAGAGGAAAGAGGAAAGGCAGAGTGAGTGAGAGAGCGAGAGAGGGAGGGAGGGAGAGATAGAGGAAACAAGGCACAGGGAGAGCATCTCACGCTGGCATTCAGGCTGCTGTAGCTGAGGCGGACAGGCAGAGCAGGGGGACAGCCATCTCTACCTCACCCTGGGGAAGCAGCTTCACTCGCACACACACACACACACTCTCTCTCTCTCTCCTGAGGATTCGCGGGGAAAGCTTAGGAGGAGGGGACACACACACACACGCCTCGCTTGGCCGCCGTTCTGAGAGTCAAGAACCTCCAGCCTCCAAGTCCTTCCTCCGCCTGTGGACAGATCCACCAGCAGAAGCTCACCGGAAAGACCGGGCTCCCTCTTCCTCTTCAGATCCGTCCGAGCGCACGCCGCCGCCAACCAACCAACCGCCGCCATGAACTTCCTGCGTCGCCGCCTCTCCGACAGCAGCTTCATCGCCAACCTTCCCAACGGCTACATGACGGACCTCCAGAGGCCCGACCCTCCGCCTCCCCCTCCACCCACGGCCACGGCCCCCACCCCCGGTCCTGCCACAGCGCCGGGCCCGGTCACCCCCACGACGCCCTCCATCTCCCCGGCCCCGGAGCGCCGGCCCCAGCCCGTCCAGTCGGCGGGCTCCGGCTTCTTCAGCTCCATCACCAACGTGGTGAAGCAGACGGCAGCCTCGGCCGGCCTGGTGGAGCAGACGGCCGTTCCCGCCGCCGCGTCCAAGAAGTTCAAGATCCTGCTGGTCATCGACGAGCCGCAGCACGAGTGGTGAGTGCTCCTGATTGGACCCCGAGTGCAATCAGCGGTGCCTTCTGGCGGCTGAATGTGATTGGCAGGGGGGTCCTGCGGTTAGAGTTTGATGGTGGGCTGCAGGTTGTGTGGCTTGTGTGGCTGGGGAACGTTTGGGTTCAGGCAGGTTGGAGGGAGATGAGATCCATCGAAGAGCAATGTTTTCACGTGCATGATGATGTCAGTGAATCTTGATCTCAGATGTGCATTTAACCCCACACATGTTTTAATGCCACATAGCGCCCTTACTGATATTCTCTTTCTAATGCCGCCCACTGTAGCTATATTTATGCATGTGGAACAGGATATTCCTCTAGGGTTCAATATTACACATCCACTCCCCCCTTCAACACATCCAATGTGTTCGAATTGTTGCTCAGTTCACTGCCACCATTTCAGTAATTTCAAAGACTGCCGTCGTCAGATCATCAAATGACGTTCCCCAGCATGTGCAGGAGGAGGGTGAATGGTGGTGACTGGCTCTGGAATAATTCATGTGGTAGTACTATCACCATAGTGACTGCAGAACGTGCCACCGCCTCCGTGAGACACATTTGAGAATAAGTTTGTGTGTGTTAGTGTGTGCCGGTGTTCATTGTCATTTGATGTTATTTTATATCATCACTGCCAGTGTTGACGAGACTCATTTTTTCAGCTCCGTGACTGTTAGTGGACTAACAGCCATGGAGCTGAGTGTGGACTGTTAGGAAGACCTGGAGTGTGGTTTGATGGGGAAATCCTTTGGATGTGCGTGTGTCAGCTTTCTTGTAATAGTGCCGTCAGGACCATTCACTTGTTCAAATCCAGATTTTGATGACTCCAGTGATCGCTCCAGTGCATCTTGGTTGCAGTACCGAGGTTGTCAGACAAGGGGCGCTGTTGTGATCAGCCGTGAGAGTAAGGATGTGTCCAGCGATCCCAAAACAAGCCCGGTCACATGACTGAGGATGCGGCTATCCTCGTGCTATCGTGACCACTGAGGGTCTCTGCTTCCACCCTGGGTTCAGGTTCTTTGTAGCTATTGATGGGTTCTACTAAGATCAATAGACCAGAGTCTATGCTCAGGTGTTATTGTGACCCATTCAATGACCCATGACCCATTCAATACACAGTCATTCTGGACAGAACATGCTAGAAGAATGACATTGAAATAAAATGTGCGTCCACAATAACAGTTGTACCGTGAGCATTAATAACAAGATTACTAAATAAAATGACCCCCCATAATGTCTGTTTGGTAGTTTGTGGTTGTAGTGGACTAAAACAGATGTGGCCCCTTCAATCAATTAAGAGAAAAATAAAATTCAGTTAATCATTTGCTCAGTAGACCTTTCAATCCCACTCTCCAAATATTAGCATCTCGCTTGCTTTCAGTCAATTAAAGCGCAGCGCACGTTCTCCGTGTTATAGCTACACACCCTCGACTAGTTTCATCCTTCACTACCTGAGAACCTTTGCGCATTTAACACATTTAACATATTTGAACTGAATGCAATGATGACATACTATGTTCACCTGCATTAACGTGTAACATCACCAAGACAGTGTGTGGCCAAGAAACCCTCTAGAATCTTGGAAAACAACATGAATATTTCATTTATTTCGGGAAAACCCTGCAGGGTTGCAGCCTTGCAGCCTTGCAGGGTTCTACACATCGCACTAAATGCTATTGATTTCCCCTTGAGTGAGGAATGGGACAGAGCTCTCAATCAAATGGACCAGAGAAGAAAAATCTCCATTGTGATTCTCTGTATTGATTGAGTGTAGCTTTCAGCAATAATAATAATGTTCGTCACATATATACACACACACAAAAAGTCCATTCACATTTTCTCTGAGAGAGCGTTTTGGACGCGGGAGACCCATCATGGCACAGAAGGATGGTATCGGTAATGGCAGCTTCGAACCTGCCAATCAATAACACGGGGTCTTGCACACGGCGTCCAGGCTGTTCTGTATGCGTGACGGGGCGATGTGAACCCACCGAGGGTTACGACAGCAAGCCGCTATCAGTCACTCACCTGTCACTCATCTCCCTGCCTCATCTCCCCGGATCTTCATGGGCAAATAGAAGTAACCCTGTTTATTACTAAGTTCCTGCAGCAGGTGTGGAAGCCAGGTGAAGCACATTAAGTAGATGGGGGGGGGGAGGAGAGACACTATTAGATGTCAAAAGAGGCCTGCTTCATGTGTGATAGCCCATGATTCGTCGTGCTGCACAGTCTTGAGTGTATAAGTGTCCCTGGTGAAAATTGCATGGCTATAAAAACTGCAGTCGGATGCACATTACAGCTGCTCTCAGGCTAACACTTACTTCCTAAACTCCGAAAATACACGCACTCCCAGATGGAACTGCAAAATGGGCGCCGGGAGTGCGGCTATCAGGAAGCTGCACAGCATTAGGGTGTTATGTAAGCGGGGGCTATTGACAGAGACCAAATCCTCCAGGCTCTCCAAGGTGGAAGCGAGGCAGCCCCGAGGGATGAAGGGGAGATTTGGATACGTCCCCTGTCTCTCCTTCTCCCTCGATCCCTTCTGGTTCGTCACCTTGAGTGTCCCGTGGTGTCTCTGGAGGGGAAGCAGGAGCGAGCCCAGGCTCGTCCGTGATTAAGACATGAAAAAGGACGTGGTGATTCACCACATTCACCCCTGAGGGACTCATCTGGGATCTCTCTCTCTCTCTCTCTCTCTCTCTGTTTTGGTGTGTGCTTGAGTGAGAGAGAGACACAGAGAGAGCGGGAGGAAAAAGAGTAAATACGCTCATGATTTTTCCAGTTGACAGTGTCGCACAGCTCAGTGTATAGTGGCAGCCAGTGTGAAGGTGGAGCTTGTCTCAGTCATCACCAGGACCTCCGCTTGTCTCAGTCATCACCATCACCTCCACATTAGCCATCACTTGTACTGGGCACCCGAATGGATGTTCTAAAGGACCTTTTACGACCAGTATAAATGATACCAAACTACTGATTAATTCTTTTTCTTCTTCTGACTTTGTTGCAAAGGATTGAAAAAGCACACCCTGGTTTTAAATAAGCAAGGGATAAAAAGCCTTCTGTGCAATGCAGCCAACCAGCCTTTAGCAGCCCTCTTTCATCCTATTACAGTCGAGATTCAATCAACAGTTCCTACTGCCAGGCAACCTTGTGCCGTCCAGTATCTATGACATCACAATGACTGATTTATGGGCGACAGAACAACAACCCAGCAAATTAGTCACAGTGGAGAAATGACCAGAGAAAATGTCACGCACAGCAGAAATATGATCTGTGACGACAAAACAATCATTATTATTATTTATTGTCAAGAGGGGAAACTTGAGAAAGATCAAGACGTTAATCATAACAATCATCAACAGGGGCCTGCCTGGAACCACAAATAATAAGAAATAATAAGACTTTATTTATATAGCACATTTCCTACAATAATTGCAGCTCAATGTGCTTTACATAAAATCAATAAAAACAATAATGCAAGTAACAAAAGTAAATCACATACTGTCAGCTATCTCAACTAGCCTAAGACAACGCACTCTCTCTCTGTGGAGCGTGCTACATGACCCACAGTATCTACAGCTCACTGCTTCAGTATCTACAGCTCACTGCTTAACAGTAACTCGTGATTAGCATGTGTTGTCAGTCCGTCTGAGCGAGCCTTCTCTGAGCGCTTCCCGAACACGGTCACACCTCCGACTGAGAGAGCCTATTTCCGTCCCCGCACCCCCACCGCACCCCCACTGCCATGCCCGGAGAAAGCTCCTCCTGAACCATCTCACCCCGGCTAAGACATCTGATGTTGCTACAACACATCGAGTGACAAAGTGGCACGCTGCTGTCAATACTCCACGTTTCGCTTGTGTTTACACCGCATGGTACAGCTGGTGAAATTCACAAATGTCCCCAGTTAATGAAAGTTCCGGTTTCCTCAGTCGCTTATTTCCATTTGGTGAAGCAGACTTCCCATGAGTTTCCCATCAAGCCATATGAGCATGTCTCCAGGAGGCATACGGAGGTGTGATTATCAGTGTTTATCTTTGTAATAGCTTTGTCTCACCAACTGATTAAAAGCCAGTGCTGGCAGTTTCCCCCCTTTAAGATGGTCCTAATCGATATTGCAAGCTCTGAAAGCAAGTTGGCAGTTTCCATCTCGTTTAGTTTACGGGCAGAAGGTTCCTAACAGCGTCTGGGCCTTGCAGCCAAACACAACACACATCTGAAACTAATGGCCACACTGCCAGCCAATGAGCAGGATAGTGCTCACAGACTAATCTACATACGCCATCAGCTTCACCAAATGTCGACAACAGCTTGCTGACAATGACAGCAAAAAGATGTGCGGTATATGCTTCATTTGAAAAACACCAGATGGCCAAATACCTAATTGGTTTTTAGCACGCAGTATTTTGTGACGGTCAAGGAAAAGGTCAGTTATCATCACGGTGGCGTTGAATAGAACAGATCAATATCCTGTCATCACCACGTAGCTTTCAGGTCATTCGTTTCCTGGCAGAATGACCTTTTAACATGTTGGAAGCCACAGCCAGCATGAAGACTTTTTCCCTCTCTTTCTTCCTCAGTCTACTGATGCAGGATAAGGAAGCAATGACAGGTTGAGAGGCTGAAAAGGCCTTCTGTACACTGCCCTCCATCTGGACATGTTGCACACAAGTATTAATGGCAACGCGACACGGTATTGAATGTGTAACCCACAAAAGTGAATATATTTCGCATTGCCATGGCAACGCTTGTTCATCTCTTATCTGGGGGTGTGATATTTGGCATGCTAGTAGACAGGATGTTCAACACCTGTCTGGTGCTTGCACCTCGTGGACCTTTTGAAATGAACACCGATGTCACGTTCAACCCGGACCCCATGTTGACAAACGGTCCACACGAGAAAGGCACGAGGGTGTCAATCAAACCCAACTGGGTGGGGACAGATAGTATCGCGTGTTGCGCCGGTCCACACACATTACCTGTCAATCAAGTTATCGGGGTTATTCCACGGTGACGTTGTCAGAGCCCATAAAGACCCCATCTCTGACGGCAGTGTTCGCCCAGCGTTGTCTGGACCAAGCAGAACCCTTCCATCATTACCCAGTCTCACCGGGCCTCTGGTTCACCACCAGGCTCGTCATCGCTTGATCGTCTACTCCTGACGCTCCACAGGCCCCCCCGGCTGACAGCAGCTGTCTGCTGGAGCGGTTATCATGTGTCCACATCTCAATACTCTAACTTTTCTTCCACAAGTATGGTGGTTTTCTCATGAAATCAGGGCAGCTATTGCCGATCGTCGATTAGAGTGTTGTATTCACGATGTCACCATGCTTGATGGGAATTGGATCATTTCAGGCTCGTTAAAACAATTTCCGTCATGGTCAGAACAATATAAAGAGGAACACTATAAGAATCTCCAAAGTAAACTTCAGCGAGGTGATTACACGTGGTGGACTCGTGTCCTGCCTAATCCTGATTTGTGTGAAGTGGTTCATTTATTTGAGTGATTTACTGTTGAGAAGCTGCTGTGAAAATAATTAGGCACAATGGTGGCAGACCCTTAAAAGCTTTTTACTCAGTAAAAGTGATTGTTGAGTTGTGCAATTAGTTTTATGAACATGTTGAGGTGCAGTCATGGTAGCTTGGAGATTGTTCATTTCTGCGTACGGAAATGGCCCTTTCCACTGTTAGAACAGATTAAAGAGATTGCATTTGAGAAGGCTCAAATGTTAACTTGTTCCTCTCTAGAAAACTTGGAAGCAGGAAATTGCTGCCACTGCAAATGAAATATGCCTGAGATAGTCAGTGACGATAATTGTTCCACAGATGCTAACTGCATGTGCGCATCCGAGTACATACTGTATTGGACACCTGTGGATCTCTCTCTGACAATCTAAAATAGTTTTCTGCTCAATTATTCACTCTTAATGGACACCTGCATACAGTACAAGGTTGTTTTCATGATTCTGCATTCTGTTGACATAAAAAAACTTTATTGAAACGGGAAGAACCGACAAATGAATGGCGAAATATTGACAAAAGCAGCCCTGTCCAACACATCCTCACCTGCCGAGTTCTCCTCTCCTCTGACCTCAACGAGCTTCTCAGCATCGCATGACATTCAACTCAAAGTGTTGTGCATCATCATTAGATAAGAGATAAGATTGTCTGTGTTTTCTCTGTGAGACAAACAAATTAAATTAGTTTTCAGTTGCAGGCAGCTAAGTGGACATGCTGTCCAGCAGCACTAGGTATAGCCTTCATTAGGATCTCAAGCATATGGCGTTGAGTCATGCCTTTGAAAGAGGCTACGGTAGCTGGCTGGTCCTAGTGCCAGGTGTGGGTGTGCTGCTTAGCAAAGCAGTATCTCTGCCCACTTCTCATGGACTAATGTAGAATTGCCTGGCAACATTTCAATACACAAAGCCTCCGAACAATACCCCATGTAATCATCTCATCCTACAAGAGTTAGAGTTTAAAAGCACGGTACATTGAATCTCCACTGTAAACATGCATCATTAAACCCCGGGGTACAATAGACAATGCTCATTCAGGTCTTCATGTTGGCAATATGATTTAATATGTGTTTTGAGACAGTGGCAGTAACATCTGCATGTGCCTACACTGCCCAGTGCGCTCTTTAGCAATGTCGTTACAGCACATTTACATTCCACTGGAACTAAAACGTATGATTTCGACACCACTTGGCACATCGAAAACGACATGCACAGACACCACCCGAGCACCACCTCTGGATGAACATTCTGCTTCAAAGAATCGCGAGAAAGGGACTATCCACGCCTTGCCGAGAACATTTGTTGAAATGTGGAGCACTGAAAGCACAATTCACTTCTCGTGCTGTAAACCCAAACACTCACTGAACGTGTGAAACTATGTGTCTGGGACTATTCTTCACACATCGGAATTTACAGACAAACAGCTCTATCCTTTCTCGTCCCCACAGGTTTTTATTTAGCCCTGACCGACGGGGGAATCGTGTTCATAAGTTCCCAAATGACTTACGGCTTTCCTCCTGCATTCATGTCTGCAAATAAAATCAATGGCTGGTAATTGATGTTGATCTTTGTTCAACACAGGCATCTCTATTTGGATAAATGCTGCCAGACCACCAACACTAACAGAGTTAAGACCACTGTTGTTGTCGCCCCAACATGACTAGGTGGCTGCTGTTTGCTGATAAGCCTGTTGTGGGTGTGCTTAAATTGGTGGTGTGAAATGGCACTGTTATGCTGAAAGCTCCCATCAATTTCTACAGGGCGCACACACACACGCACGTGCCCGTACACACACACACATGTGCGAGTGCACACACCAATACACGGCCGTCCATCACCCCCACACATCGCTCAGGGACTCACGTGCCGTTTCCAATTAAGCACTAAAACCAAAACTGGCGGAAAGCCTAAGAGGCCAGCGCGTGTCCGAGTCGTGACTCGCTCTCTGCAGTGCTTGCTCCAACAGTAAATCACAGCCCTTAGTCTTGCGCAGGGCACGAAGGTGTAGGCTGGGACATTTTATCTTACCCCAGACGCCAGGTCTACACAGGTCCTCGGGGGGGAGTCTGGGGCCCCCGCTCACCTGAGCCCTTGTCTTCGCTTCATTGACCGTTGCCTCAGTAAGACACGGGGCCTGACATATCGTCCTCTCTCTCCTCCTCTGGCAAAGTGGCACTGCTGCGGCTGTGATGAAGCACAGCGATAAACGACAGAAATAGAGCTCGGCTCTGGAAAACTCGTTCTCCTCCTCCTTCCTCCCCGGAGCGTCTCCCGCTTCTCGGCGCCGGGGCGAGGGGAAACGACGTCGTGATTCAGGGAGAGACGGGTATACTTCAGTCACAGCGGTATACTCAGGTTTACTGTTATTAACATTGCGTCAATGGTAAAGGGGCTTTTATCATTTGAACATTTGAAGCCGATGCATTACAACTGCTACTGTAGAACTGTTGAAATCTGTCAGCAGCAGGGGCCGAGACTGGTTCAAACGAGATAGCTGAAAACCATTATTAGATGCTCTGGTGGGTTTCCATCAAGACATGGTACAAGACAAGGATATAAACCTGTCCACGGAACTGATACCCATGTGATAACGCCAGCGAATCTAATTTCCTCATTAAGTCCTGAGTAGAGACAAACACAATTAGGATTTGGAGCTTTTGAGCTTCTGAGTCTGCAGGCTGAATAATTACAGACGTGTGGTGGGCAGGGCGCCTGCCTGTGATGTCACCGAGACCCGAGCCTGATGGGAAGTGAAAAGAGGGGCAGGATGTCTGCAGGGTTGCGTGGACGGGCGCGCCGAGTCGTGCGCCTGTCAAGCGTCGGTGTGGCGCCCGGCCACTGATCCGAGGACACGTGCTTGTTCTGCGGCCGGAGCACATGATCACCAGAGGGCACGACACTCCACCAATGGCAGGGTGCGATCACAGACGTCTGGGAGAGACCCAAAGCGGAGCGGTGAGGGTGAACGGGAAAGACGAGGAAAGACAGAGAGGGTGCGGGAGGCGGGGAGGAGGAGGAGGAGGAGGAGGAGGAGGAGGAGGAAGAACGTTTGGAGAAGAGCAAGAAGGAGATGGAGAGAGACAGGAGGAGGAGAGAACACTGCAGCTGACGCACACCATGATGGGGATTGTTTAGAGGGAACAGAGAGAAGGGAACGACACGATGACTCTGGGGCATCGCTGTAGCAGATCCCATTACTAGCAGCATGCAGATTGCCCCTTAATAGACGTGCTCCACGTTTATCTAATAACACGGGCTGGGAGTGAAGGGGTTTGGGTAAACATATCTTCCTCTCAGTGGGTTGTCTCTCAGCCTGTGGTCTGCTGAGCTTGGCTGGGCTGCAGCATCTTCCTGTAATAACCTTATGGCCTATTAGGTCTAGAGATGAGCTTTCCACGTCCATCTGTGACGTGTAGCAGAAAGAGAGCATTGCTGGTGGACATCGCCAACCTGATCTTCATCATTTTAGAGTCTCAAGCTAATGGTTTTCCACACACCGATTTTGTGGATCAAGCTGTCCACCATCGCCTTTTAATGTTGAATTTTCGACACTTTGCGGGCCGTAAGCGAGGAATCGTGGATGGTGAAGTAGCCAAATAAGGTCCATTTAAGGCCCCGAGGGTACTTTGTAAGAACAACCAAACACAAAGCCTAATGCTGGATGTTCACTGGCCTTTCTTGACACGCACTTTCCAAAAATGTCGCGTATCTAACATCCCCCTAATCTCCGCGTGGTGGATTTCATCCGCATGTCGTCGGAGGGAAACGTCTCTCGTCCTCCTTCTCTGTGGGGGTCTGCGTCAGAGCCCCTCGCCCCCTCGTCTCCGGGGCTCTGCATTAGCATGGCCGCACAGCCACTGAATGCATCCTAATTACTGTCACAGAATGCCAGGGATCAGAGCAGGGCTGTCTTCCTGGGAAAGCACACAATATCCAACAGCTCCACAGGATGCGAGTAATGAGCTGATCAGTGAACCGTACACAGAGGCTGGTCCCTTCTGCATCGTGACCCGTCTGCAGAGCGATGCAGTGCAGTGTCTGAGAGGGGGGTGAGAGAGAGCTCGCAGGTCCCCGACGATCTGCATAGCTAAACAAGGCAATCTTCTGCTGTTTGTGGTCGGCTTGTGGTGATCAATGAAGGTCCATGCGAGGGCCGTCATGTGTTAACCCCAATAATTGCTCATGTCACTTTTCATTCCTCTGGCTTTGAAATATTACAGCAATTACCCCAGTGGGGGTATTGTAAGGCTGCTGGAAGAACAGGGAGCGATGAAATGCAGGCTGTTTGTCATGATAAAGAAAAGGTAAATATTCTGTAGCTATAGTCATTCTTCAGATTCAAGGACGCTTTCAGCAGAGGTTGTCTCCTCCCACCCTTGCCAAAGCCGTAACTCTCCGAAACACCCCGTAGACAGCCAGAGACCTCTGCAATCGACACTCACTTCTACGTTCTTGTTCACTGGCTTGAACCGCGGCAGTGAGACCCTGTTTCCTGTCGAAGTACTCCCTTGGAGTGAGCCACCGAGGGAAATACTGCCATGAAACTTGTTGTTGTATTTGGGCACCCATGTGCATCACATCACGCCGTGTCGGTGTCGAGAAGTCGTGTGACGTCATAGATCCACGTGGGCGTACTGGAGCTCGAGTTTCCCATCAGCACCTCATCAGATCTGTGCTGCTCCGTCACGGCGGGAGCGCTCCGCTATGACGCAACCTGCTTTTTACCAAATGACTACAAAAGCCGCTGTGCGTTTTTCTTTCTGACAACTAATGTCCTCTGTGATCATGAATCCTGTCCCCCAGGCAAGCTGCCATCTGGAGCCTCACAGTGTTCTCATCCTATCTTTGAGAAGTTTAATTTATTACACCCACTCTGTGTCCCAACGAAGGGGTGAACGGGGTTCAGAGGAACTGCAGGGGAAGCAGAAAGAATGAGGCAAACGTTGATGGGCAGATACCAGCCCTACTGTGGGACTGCTGACGGTGCAGGGGCGACATTTTATCACAAGGTCCCTTGTCATCATTTGTCATTAACTTTTTATGACAGCTCTCCTGTCAAATGCTTCTTTTTTTTTACCATTTGGTAGAGACAAACACAAGCAGTGAACTCTTCTATTCTAGCAGCTGCCTCCACAGTACCTAGCTGAAAGTACAGCAAGGTTTTGTTCAACATCCTTAGCCTGTGCCTCTGTAACAGTCAGGATGGAGACATGAAAGCTCAGCTGCTGGATCAAAGCAGAGTGACACAAAGTAACTAAGAAAAGCTAAGGTCATGGTTTCTGCCCGAGGCTGGTCTGGTCTGAATCACTCACAAACAGACATTAGATACAGAACAACTGCAGTGGCTACATTTGGAACCAGATACAAGCGAGCTATATTTATCGACGTCAAATGTTCCACTACAAATATGAACCTGTTTTAAGCAATGTTGCCTAACTGCTACCTGGTATTGCTGGACCGTGAAGCTTTGGACGTCTTCTTGATACTAGCCGTGTGGGACGGTGTCAGGCACACAGAGTCAGAGAGAGAGGACACTGAAATCAAGTCTGTCAGGCAAGTGGAGGATTAGAAAGAAACATCTCTTTATTTTCCTAAACGATTAGACAGTGCACCAGCTGATAAGGGATTCAGCCTCTCACTTTGGCATCTCAGATAGGCTTACAGGCAAGGTCGTAGAAACCATAACTGCATATCACAGATGGAAGTAGACTATGATCGATGATCTAGTTAGGGGAAGACCAGCAGGGAATATTCAACTGGTATTGCTCCAAGAATGTGTTTGCTCATAGTTTTTCTCATAGGAAATAAGATCTCCCCTAATTTAGAATTGATCAATCTTCCTGTAATGTGAGTCTCACTGTAACAACTGGATCAAATGCAAAGTTGACTGAGATCTGAATCCTGCAGTTGGTGGAAGACTTTAGTACCCAAGAGACAAGGCTGCTTTCCTTCAAGATAAATGATCATATCATTCTACAGCCCTCCTTGATAGATGTGTCCTGCACTTTGAGCAGGCAGCTATTTAACCTCACCTTTCTGTAACCCCAGGCAGACTGATGAATGGACACTAAGGCCTAATGTAGGTTTGCCAGCTTGTTGCTAAAACCAAATCACTGCACTTTTGCATGTAGGCAGACTGATTGGTTATATTTCCAGATAAACTTAATCTGAATCATAATTAATACTAAACCACACAATTGGCTATTTTAAATCTATTTCCTCATTTTCCCCCAGAGTAATTTAAACTGCATTTCTTAAGACACATTTCCAATCTAACCCGTTATTTAAAATGTGAAAGCGAATGCTCTCTTCAGATCGCTTATGTTCCGTTTGCAGCTATAGTGTTAGGGCCATATAAGTCTATGGTTAGTGCCGATCGAGTGAATTACAACAAAGCTGACGTTCTATGCAGTGTCAGCTCTACTCAGTGACGGTGACAGTCTCCTACTCTGGTAAATTACACACAGCAGCAGACAGCGAAGAAGAGGGAGCTCTTCAACCATGGAATAAACGACAAAGCTGTCACAGTAAGCCGACGAAATAACAAATAAATGCTTGGTGGATCTCACTGGTAGGATAGAACCATTCCGTTTGCTTATACTCCCGAAAAGGTCGCAGCATCTCCTGCAAGCTGCATAGTCAGTCTCTTGTGGTAGAATTTTCACCTTAATCCCATAGCTAACATCTCTGCCATTTCAAATCTGAAGCCCTTTAGTACATTGATGCATCTTGACACATACGCAAATCTGTGGTGAGTGTTCAAGTTGCAAACATTAACAGAACGGCATTCAATTAATTTGACCATAGCTAGTCGTGTAAACACATTCTTGGTTATTCTTAAATAGGCCTACTTCATTTGGAATCTTTTCCCAGCCCCTGATTTATCAAACATAAAATAGGCAACCAATAGGGAGCTGAGGCATGTCAAACGGTCTGAACTGAACTCCAGTCTGGAGATCTGTAGCAAGTGAGCTGTTTGTGTGTATGTCATGCTAGCCCAAGCTGATACAACACTGCACTTCCCACAGTCTTTTTCGCCCCCCTCCATCTCTCATCTCACTCACTTGATTTGTTTAGATCACAAAGGGAATTGCATAAATGAGTCTCGTAAATCAGGTGCCCAGCCCGCGGCCTCTTTCACAAACCTTCTCTAATAATCCTCGGGGGTAGAGAAGGGCTGCCTAACCCAGAGGAAGGACCGACTCACAGTCTGCTAGTAGCCTGAACTCATGAATAAAACACCTGCCTTAACTGTGACCCATATGCACCACATGGACACTGTATAAAGTAAAGGTGCTGTCGCCCCCCGACTCACCCTAACAATACATCAACCTATGGCCATCTTTGAGTGATCCCAGCCCCGACCAATGCTTAACCCTACACAAAACCCACGTTTAATCTCTTGAGACCAAACCTGCCCCAACTTAACACCAATGACTTCTGGTCATTTCAGTTAGTACTCAGAGATAGGTACCTCTGTACACCCCCATTCCAAAGCACTATTACTTTCAAACGGTAGTTCCAACACAGATCGTTTTGAGTCGGCACCCTGTCCACGACTTTGCAGTTTCTGTGTTGGAGTTGAGCATGCTTTATGTGGGCCAACAGTAGAACCTTCCAGAACTGCAAGGAACCCTCTCTGGCTAAAAATGCACACTTGTCCTGGTCCTCTACTTTGTCTCTCTAGATTGCATCAGGGAATTGAATAATACGAATATGGGAGCAAAGGCCGACGTAGAATTCAAAATCATACAAATCATACCATTCTGACCTCCAGCTAGAATGTGATGAGCCTTTTTATAAACCCCTCATTAAACTAATAACGCTGAAAATAACTTTATTAGAACACTACACCACATTAGGGATAAGCATTTTGAATGCATCTCAGTCGCTTATGTCACACATTCATATATTTGTGTTCGGTGTAGGATTCAGCCGTGTAACAGGGATTTCAAATGACATTCAGTGGGGAAGCATCCTCACATGCATGCCAATATGCTCCTGTCATCCCTTTATCATGTTCCACTCTAAACAACTTGTGTAATTTGTCACACATAACGTGATTAAGGCAGCATATTATTTCCCCCAAACTTGTAAACCAAACATTTTGAAATGATGTACCCTTAAACGATGCCATCGAATGAAAGGCAGTTAGTCTCCTTTCATCTTCTGCACAACAGTGATTGGCCAGCTGAATGCTTTTGTGACACTGTGAACACTGCCCTTGAAGGGTGGCTGAAGGCTCAAGGTTACATGCTCCAAAGACACGTTCGTCTCTCCCCTCGTCGTCTGCTCCTCTTTGTGTGGGTGCGTCTGCCCGTCCACAAATACGAGAGGCATTCTCTGCCTCCTTTCTAGTCTGTCCTGTACTCTCAGTTCCCGCTCTGCCTCCTTCTTTTCTCCCATTGATTGTGAAGAGCTTAATTTGTACAAGAGTCCGTGGGCTGCTGCAGACTTCAGGACTCCGCCAATCAATAAACCAATGGTTGAGTCCGAGCATCTGCAGGACATAATAGACTCGCCAGTGCCAACATCGTTGATGGTTTGTCTAGACTTTTCACATCTGACTTTTTAATTTGAGGTGTCTCAGACATGCTCTGCGTTCTCATTTTGGATTTGTGTTTGTGTGACTCAATACATAGTTTAAGTAAGGTGGCCGAACACATTGTCTCACTGGTATTGTGCCATCAAACTATGTTGGAATTATCTTTCCCTGCAACACACGGAATGCCAGATACAACGGGTATTGTATTCAGAATTCAGCTCAGAATTCTGAAATTGGTCACACAGGCAGCTCTTTCATGCGTGTCTATTTTTAGCTAAGGATAAACGTTTAATCCCATCTATGATAATAAACACGCCTTGATAAAGACGATTTCTACGCCATCATAATACGCTGTTCTAGCACCCCCACCTGTCACATAGTCACGTATGGGAACCATTTAGGATTCTGTTTTCACTCTGTACACACACTCTCTTCTGCTGCAGAATCAGAAAGATGTGCAGTCAAACACAAAGTCAACTCAGCAGGGCCGTATAGTCCCATTTAAAGCAGACTAGATGTTTTTCAGTACTGAAGGGTACTGAACAAACAACCCTCAACGTGAGAGGGAGGAGTTAGAAGACACCACGAGAGAAGCTACCAAGCGTCCATTTTCTTTTCAAAAAAGGGTGGATTTTTATTCCCAGAAGATGGCAGTATTGCAGAGCCTCTGCTCGTCTGAGACTCCAGACATTTCTACAATGACCTAAAGAAGGCTTTCTGTCTAAAAAAGTAAACAAGGGTCATGTTTTTATTTTGGTCAAATTCATTAGAACTTCCAACAGATCAGACACGACTCATGGAACATTCATTCACAAAGCTGTCTTATATTTGCTTCACTGCAATAGTAACTGCTGCATTGATATTGGGATGTGGTTGTGCTGTAGCATCAGTGCAGCCTAGTTGAGTGAGGGTAGCTGGTGAAACCTGAACCCAGGCCAAAACAGGCAAAAGGTCTTTGGTTCTCTACCCACATTTTCAAGATGGTGATATTTCCGATGTCTGACCATGTTTCTGTCTTCTGTTGCAGGGCCAAATTGTTCCGGGGAAAGAAAGTACAGGGGGACTATGACATCAAAGTGGAACAGGTAAACACTTTTACTCCTCCATCCCAGAAGCCTTAAAGCACCACTGACAGCACTTTCGTGTAGATCAGTTTAGCCTCGTATGCAGGAATTCTCCCAGGAGTTGAGGCACAAAGTTGGTAACACTTTAGAATAATGGTCCGTTGTTAATGAGTAGCTATGCAGGAAGTAATAGGTAGTACTACATTAACACAGAACTTATCTAAAAAGTGAACAATTGTGTTTGTGGAAAACTGGTTTCCACAAAGAACCCATTTGAGGCACAAGCTTCTGAAATGCTATGACCATGTTAAGAGTTGTTACTTTTGTGATTGGTAATTAATTGGTTATTCTTTCTTAATTGGTCATAGTTCACAAGTAGTTCTCAATGAGGATATATTTATTTAGTAATAATCAAATACCCACCAAGGAACTACCTTTGTACTAAATTAGCTTTTACTTACTGCATAGTTAATCATTAGTTAATAGTATTAAATGCTGTGTTATTGTACCTATTACTTCCTGCATTGCTACTCTACTCAATTAACAAAGGACCATTATTCTAAAGTGTTACCAAATAATTGTGAAAAACTGCTAAATGCATTTTCTCAAGGCGGGTCTTTGTCCCTGCAGGTAGAGAGGGTTTTTTCAGGACCAGAACTCTCATGCCTTTGATCATCTTGGTCTAAGCTCCTAAGCCCTCTCTCTGCTTGGACCTGGAAGCCATTTTGTTGTTTCCGTCTTCCTCTCCTCACCATCAAGGCTCCAAAAAAAATCCCCATCTCTTAGCCGATGTTATGTCCTTTTATAGATTCCTCCAGTCTATAATACGCTATACTTCTCTAGGTGTTTTTGATTTGAAAGGAAAAATAGGACATGGCTATACGAGGTGTGTTTCTCGTCTAAACCGTCCTTACCTCTCAAATCCTTCAGATATCTTCACAGATGAACTCTGATCAGTTCAGTCTCTAAACTCTCTTTATATGTATTTGGAATGGGGGAATCTCCTCCACAGCTCTGCTCTCTGCTCAGAGGGGAGGCAGAGGAGCGACGTGTGACCTGCTCACATGCACTGTGTGACCCGCTCACATGCACTGTGTGACCCGCTCACATGCACTGTGTGACCCGCTCACATGCACTGTGTGACCCGCTCACATGCACTGTGTGACCCGCTCACATGCACTGTGTGTCCCGCTCACATGCACTGTGTGACCCGCTCACATGCACTGTGTGACCCGCTCACATGCACTGTGTGACCCGCTCACATGCACTGTGGTGTCACATGTTCAGCTGGGGCGCATCGTGCAGCAGAGCCAAAACCTCGGAAAGGTTCCGCTTGGATTCTGCAGCTCTCCGCCGCCCTCTGACCTCTGGAGCCACTCAGACCCCCGCAGCCTCACGTCTGGCTTTCGTTACTGTTCTGCTCCACCGCGGTCTACTCACACACACACACATACACCCCCTCCACACACACACACACACACACACACACATACAGACACACAGGCAAACACACACCGTCTCTCTATCTCTCCCTTGATTTCCACAGACACTCTTTGTAAAGTAAACACGCCGCGCATGCACACATTTGCAAACTTGCACCTCTCACTAACTTTTGCCCAGCTCTCACAGACAATGACAGGAAGCCAGAAGTTACACAGTCATTCATGTGGTGAGAACACAACACATTTACGCAGTGACATCACTGGCATGATTGTATGCATACATCCCCCAAATGTTATCGTATGTACATTTTAGAAAATACATTGACAAATCAAACAAAATGTGAACGTGTGCTCAGAGGGACAGCTGTTGCTTTACAGTAAATAAATGATCTCTACCCACAGAATAATATCAACAAACTCTATACTCACTCCAGTCTTAATTAAAACATTGTATTCCCCTCCACATTGTCTTGGAGAAAACATCTGACTCAGTGACAGTATGCCCGTACGGTAACTGGTAGGCGGGTTTGTCTGGGCCTTCGATAAAAAAGATGTCTAGTTAGCGCGTCAGTTTCTACTGGAAAACCACAGCTAGTTAAATGACTAATGGTTAAGAAGAAAGACACCTAATTTCATTTCACTCGTAAAGAGAACAGGTGGGGACAGTGATATTGCATCGCACGGTCTACTAAGAGACAGTGACAGAGACAGAGAGTGTGTGGGTTTGTGGTGAATCATCCAACCTCAGAGATATATTCTTAACTGAAACATATCACTGTCACTAGACTGTGATAACGGATAACCTAGTCAAGAACCAAAAGAAAATTATCTACGGTATATTAAAGATTTTGGTTTGTTAGACATTTACTGTAATGCACGTGAATATGGTGGAAGATGTAGTAATGATAGGTATATACCCGCATATTGAGAGGTCACAGGTTCAAATGTACATCGCTTTGGATACTTCTTTTAATCATTATTATCGTGAAGACGTATAAGATAATACCCAATTGCTCTGAAAGTACCAAATCAATGAAGGGAAGAGTTAAGACAAGTTCAAGACAAAATCAACGTGTTTATTACACAGATGTGAGGTGCAGGTGTCTGTTACACTCAAGTTGAGTATCACAGAAGACAGGACAATGTATACAGGAAATCAAGAGAGTATATGGTATCAAAATATGGGAGGATACAAGATGATTAGCAAAGCCGCAAGGCATTGGCCTTGTCACTCCTATTTTCCTCATTACAAGTTGCATGGCATCATACACTTTGGAAATATTGTGACCTCTGACTTACATTAGTGACACAGGCCTTTCCTTGTCACACCTTACAAAGAACTAACTTATGACTGTGCAGGCATAAGAAAACAGCATAATGATAGTTTATCAATCATACCAGAAACATAATTAATAGATAGGCATATTTCTCTCCTGGACATAACCAAGGGTTATGTGCTCATGAACTTAATATAGCAAGGTATAGATCAAACATTGTTTATGACATTTGGAACATTTCAAACAGTATAAAAGTAATAAAGTAATAATTATCTTTAACTATCGTTAACTGGTCAGTGGTTTAAGGACAGACCTCTTCAATTGTAATACATGAAAACTGAATCATGTTAATCACCCATGTTCCTGTTCCAGGCGGAGTTCTCAGAGATCAACCTGGTTTCCCAGGCCAACGGGACCTGCAACGTGGACATCCAGGTGATCAGGAGTGGGACCAGAGTGGTGAGGTAAGAGCTTGATTGGTTGCTTCTGTCAGAACAAAGTAGGGTCTGTCGGCTGTTTTAGACCAACTTAATAAGGCAGATGACAAGACACAAAAGACTGACAAAGCTCACATGCAGCCGCAGCGAGTGACGGTTGATTTGGAAAGTGCGAGAATGCTCTCAACACGGTATCATGACTAGACTGCTTGACCATGACTTGCAGGGACGGCAGTCATGGTTGTTTACAGATCTTAATCAACGGAAAAGTACAGAAGCCCGACTGTTTCGCCACCGCAAACCACAGCGGTACCCACGGCCTGACGGGAAACGTCTGGGATTAGGCAAGAGAGAGAGAGAGTTTCAGCAAAGTTTCGCAGACACCAGGAAATGAGCCGCCCTCTCGAGCTTGGTCACTGGCTATGCCCTATAATTATAATGTATGCGTACAGCCAGGGGTGAACAGCATGGCACCTTATGGTTGGAGATATGTACAAGATGACGAGGTGATTCATGTGTGAGTAGCTGTGGGGTGGAGTTTCCCCTTCTCCTGTTGTGACACAAAGCATGCCTGAAGCTGCCAGTAGACCACCTCCCTGCCACCAGTGGCTGACGGGTCTGTTTTCTGACTGGATTCTTCAATGACGTCTTCGAATTCCTTCATGCAGACTTAGGTACTTGGTGTGGTGCCAGTATGGTGATAAAATTATAGCCCCAAAGCATTGTGAATTAAAAAAAGTATTTATTCGCATGTTACGGTACAAATGTTAATCATCTACAAATGTTGTATATAACATATACAAACATATACAATGATAAATATATGCGTGTAATACATGTGTGTGAGTGGATGTCTGACAGTAAAAGGGATGGAACCCTCGCTATAAGCTTGATAGGAAACGTTATGATAACCATTCATTAGCCAGGTTTCAACATTTATAGATGCATTAACAAATGGTTTGTGACATTCCTGTCGAGGTTCAGTGTTCAGTGATTCAAATGAGGATCAGTGGGTAGGATGCATGCATATGATTCACATGGCGTGTGAACACAAACACCACCACCAGGCCTCTCTCCCTGCTCCTCAGCAGAAGTCATTGGTATGCTGTGTGCAGGATGACTTGGTGTTGATTAAACGGTGCCAGTGTTTACACACTTACCCACACACACATACACACACAACCACCTACACACACACACACACACACACACACACACACAAACTCACATGAATAAAGACACACACACTCGTGCACAGACCACATACACAGTCAGACAAAAGGAAAACCAACAGGGGCCATTTCATATCACCATCACTCTTTCACTGACCTGGGACTGTCCCACACACACACACACACACCTCCCAGACACACAAGCCCACCACTGCTCAACACTGCTAGACAACATGTCATCCTTCTTGCTGTCAGATTGACATGATCCAGCCTATCATCATCAGTCTATCCTGTTCCTCTCTCCACAGGTCGTTCAAGCCAGACTTTGTTCTGATACGACAGCACGCCTTCAGCATGGCCCAGAACGAGGACTTCCGCAACATGATCATCGGCCTGCAGTACGCTGGCATCCCCAGTGTCAACTCACTGCAGTCCATCTACAACCTCTGCGATAAACCCTGGGCGGTGAGTCCCACGCCCTGTCATACAGTAGACTGACAGGCCGAGCCAACGTCAGAACCACTCATTTTCCGTACGGGCCCAGTGTTTTGGTTGGCGGAGTGTGTTAGCTTGAGGGAAAAGCGTGGGCCTAGGGCACAGCTGGGATCATAAAGGGATCAGACTAGACTTCTGGATGGGGTTTTTTTGGACACCGCGCTTTTGATATCACGTGGTTTTTGCTGCACTGTACTGTGTAATTTGAATGTTGGGATTCCATTTTTGCTCTGTAGTTGAGATTTGAGCTTCTCCGTGCCCGGTGGCTGAGCTGTGGTTACTTTGTAGCGTTTCTGGTAAATGCAAACCGTGCCTAGACTCTGACCACCCAGATACTGTTACATCTATGCACTTCTGATCCTTGTACTTTGATATTTTTGTGCAACGCTTTGGATTAAAGCGCCTGCTAAATGAAGAAAACATTTGAAAAAAGTATGGGATTTGACGAAAACGTCATTGCGGACAATCATCAACCTGTAGCATTACTATTGGAAGGTTTGTTTTCATTGAAGACATCTCTTCTGCCTGTCATTGTTCTGTTTGTGACTCTGTGTGTGTTGGCTTGGTGGCTCTCCCAGTTTGCCCAGCTGATCAGCACCCAGAAGAAGCTGGGCCCTGACAAGTTACCCCTCATCGACCAGACCTTCTACCCAAACTACAAGGACATGGTAAGACCCGGGCGTCTGCTCCGCCTCACACAATTCCTGGAACACGTTATTCCATCATCGTCATGGTCACCAGAAAGCCTTCCCGGAAAGGATTGTTTTATCTTTCAAGAGGAGGAGGAAGGAAGAACTACAATAGGATTTTCGAATTGAATTGAGCATACTTTTTATATACAATATTTTTTTGGTACAATGGAATAGAAAACTATATATTGACAGAAAAAAAAAGACACATAAATACTTTTTTTTAACATCGTTTTTGTATACAAAACAATTGGCTAAAGAGTGTGCACAAAGACAGCTTCTACGTGTTCTTGGGTTAGAGCAATGTATTAGCTTTTTGGCACAGGAAATGAAACAGCACAATTCACAACAGCACAGGGGAATTACACACAAGGACAATCTTGTCTAACTTAGCTGTTAAAATGTATTAATAACCATAGAAATATATACACTCTCTTACAGTGAATACGTTTGGGGGGAAATTGCAAGTCATCTAACATATATCACACAACATCTAATTGTCAAACTGTTTGGATTGGAACACATTTTATTTAATAATGTCATGGGGACATACAGGATGGTGAATACTCTTGCTACAGACAACAGGAAGAATGAGACAATCTCAAGCTAAATTGACCTTGATCTTTGTCGTCTCAACATCCTGCCTGTGTCTTAACTCATACATTCATCGTAGCGAGACTGGCATCAAGGCCTAAATATGAAACAGACTTTACTCCTAACATCTGAAAAACTGGAGGTGTGCTTTATTTTGTTTGACAGGCAGTATAGGACTGATGGGACAGTCCAGTAAGTGGACACTACATGCAAAGTAAGCAAAATAAACCACACTTGAAGTGTTTGAAATATATAAAACGCCATCTTGAGCCCACCTCCAGAAGCCCTTAGAGTAGGGAAGAAAATAGGCAGTGATACTGCAGACTAGGTTTCCCACAGTGAAGAAAAGCAACTCGCACTTGAGTTCTGGAAAAATGGACAAAAGAAGCGGGAAGGTGTCAGAGCTATAAAAGTGTCCAAAGAAAACACATCAGAGTCCAGGGTCCCTCTGACCATTCTCCCTCTGCCTGAGTGCAGGTGGGGTGGGGGGCAGGGCTGAGGTGATGAACCAGGAGGGTGGGAATGGGGGTGTTGTTGTCATCGTCGGAGGTGCCGGGTGGTGAGGAAGTCGGAGGGTGGGCGGGCGGGCGGGGGGCATCACATCCGGCCCCGCTCAGGGATCAGACATGTCCATGAAGTCCTTCTCAGGAGGCGGGCCGCCCCGGTACCAGCTGCAGGAGCCGTCGCTCCGCTTGATGCAGGCGTACTGCCGGGCCTGCTCCCCATTCAGACTGTTGTCCAGCAGCCAGTCGGTCCACAGACACTCGTTGTCCCCCGTGGTGGAGCAGGGCACCGTGTAGCAGGTGTTGATCTGGGGACAGCGAGGGCAGTTAGAGTCTGGCTGGAAACCTAGCATTACCTAGCATTACCTAGCATTACCTAGCATTACCTAGCATTACCTAGCATTACCTAGCGTTACCTAGCGTTACCTAGCATTACCTAGCGTTACCTAGCATTACCTAGCGCAATGTCGACTGGAAGATAACACATCTGATGGTCCATTCAGATGTGGTTTGAGCTTATTCAAATGTAATTTACTCTTAAATATATAGACACATAGTGTCAACGTTATGTTTTTTTACCTGACCAATATGGAACTAGGACATGACAGCACTTACTCTGCATTCACAGCCCATCTGGTATCTGTAGTTGAGGTTCTTCTTCTGCGACATGGAGAGGTTGTCCCAGGGCTCCACCAGGTCACACAGGCCAATAGAAATCCTCCCATCGCTCCACATGCTTCCTGTACGCCATCACACACACGCATTTCACGTCGCCACAACGTCAAGACTCAAGCTTAGAGAGATCGTACACTTTTGAAACGTTGTTAAGCCGAGGTGCTCGTTGAAGACTCATCCAGACAGACAGGTCCCCATGTCGTTGAATCCCATGACGTACCTGACAGCAGGTACTGGACTTTATTGTTGGAATCCAGCTTGACGCCACACAGGGAGGAGAAGACCGGCGTGTACATGTACTGGATGTCTTTGGCCTTGTCGAAACCCTTGAACATCTGGAGCAAAGGTGGGAGAGGAATCACATGACAATATCAGTGTCCGTCTCCTGTCTAGAATAGTTCTCTCGTCAACAGCATGTGAAACGTTTGAGTTGGTTTAACTGGTTTGACCTTTCGTTTGATCAAATGTAATAATAGTGGGTAGAAATGTGTCCTCTGTGTGCGATATGTGTCGTGATGATTCAGCCTGGGCGATGCACTGGCTTGGGGCGCTCACCTTGATCATCTTGATCTCATATTGAATCATCTTCAGATAGGGAGAGGAGCTGTTGCTAGGAGACACAATCTTCTCCCCGGATATCTTTGCTCGGATCACTGAGAATGAGATGTTGGTTTGGATAGACATGTCAGATAACAGCAAATTGGCAGACACATTCCATCCCCTCGGAACATCAACATCACATCACACAAGCGCAGCAGGAAATACGAGCTGCTTTGTTCTAACATGTTTAATATTTAATGAAATCCTTTTTTTTTCACAAGAAAAAATGGCCCCTATAATATCCTGTGTTTTCCATGTTGGATGATGCAATGGACCATTTTACCCCTTTAAGAATATTAGTTTTAATTGGGTTTCACTTCATTCTCCCGCCCCCCTCTCCTTCTCTCTTTATCTTTTTCTCTCTCACACTCTCTCTCACTCTCTCCCTGTCTCTCTCATTCTCACGCACATACACACATATACACACCTCTACACACTCACACACAAATACACACAGACACACACCTCTACACACTCCCACACAGACACACACACACACACACAAGGCCCAAAATCCACAAACTGAATCTGGCAGGCTTAGCCGTCCAGAGTGTTTAATATGCATAAGCTGTCTCTGGTCATATAAACACTGTTAGCTCTGTTTCTGGGGTGATATTAATCTGCACTGCATGTTTCAATGAGCCCAGTGTCATGTGATTAGGGCCGTGCCTCTACAGAGAGGGCCGCCTCAGCCGTCCTCCTCAGTCACCCGCCCTGATCCGGCCCTCGTCGAGAAGACCAACCCAAACCCTCCCAGAATTACAAGTAGCTGGCTGCATGCAGCCTCACACAGAACAACACCGAAGGAACCTTCCCGCTGAAGGATCCCCATTTTCCTAGCATGTTTTCCCGAGGTGCCGAATTCTCAGAGAGCAGAACACCAAGATGCAATTCCCACTGCATGGTTGCAGTGCCAGACAGTTAAACCACGTCGAATCGAAGGTGAATTACGTTTTGTGTGGATTTTTGGAATAAAGGTAGACACTTCAAAGGTTGTCTGATGCTAGATAGTTGCTTGCCTATAAGGAATTAGCCTATGATTACAAACACATTACTGTCATTCCTTCTCTCATTGTTCCCTACAAGAGAGTGGAATGCTGAGGCAGCTGTGTGAGTACTGTGGTGTGTTCCTGACTAGTACCCACTCCCAGCCCCCCCCACCCAGACACAGCTAAACAAACCATCCCCATTGTTATCCCCCCGCCACATAACAATCTGGGGAGATTCTTGTTTTTCACTCAGGTGTTGACCCAACTGCAGCTTTGCAAAAGTGCTCGTCGAACAAACGGGACGAAACGCAAATTCCGTAGACGAATCACTGTTCAATTAGAAGAATCCGTTCCGTGTGTCTGTTTATATTTCGGCGAAACCGGGCTAACGCAACTAGACCGTGAGTCTTTCAGTCTGAGTCCTCTCGTCACACTGTCGTGATGACATCGACAGTGTTTGGGAGAACGTCGAAATCTAAATCCAGCCAGGTCACTCTCCAATCACTCTCGTTCCTGTTCCAACCTGTAAGGATCCTCTGGATGTATCCATGCTGTGTAAACCATGGCTTCACTAAGGACATTACGGGATTTTTCCCTCAGTTACGCCAGGACAGATGACAGAGGAGGCCACGAAACACAAATAACAAGGATTGTTTTACAGCACAATTAATTCAAATCTGTTGACTAAAATAGCTTTGTTTCTACAGCCAGAGGTAGTTTCCACTTGGTACTGATGTGGTGTGTTGCCGTTGTCCCTGCCTGGCTTGGTGTTTGGCAGAGTGTCACGGAAGGATAAAGTGCACTGCTGTAGGATAGGGGCTCCTGGCACATTATATAAACACTGTAAAGTGAGGCTTCTGCTCTCAGCCCCTTCACTAATCCCTGCTGAGGCCAACCCAGCCTCTCCCGGCTTGAGAGCATTTGGATCTGACCTACCCTCGAGTGTCTCTACCACCGCTGCCAACAAGACCTCTCTTGGCCCAGGACTGTATTCAGAATCAGTTCTGGAGTAAAGGTGTGTGGAAGAAGTTTTTCTGTATGAGTCAGAGAAGGCAAGAAAGTGATAATGACATTAGGCCATTTTCAGCTAGAATTTTTTTTTAAACTTTAGACACTTACTGGCTTACTAGTAGTTACTAGTAGTCACACACCTGTAAAGCAGAGTTCATATTATTTAGAGTTGATTTATCTCTGCTCCTCACATCAGTAGTTTGGTCTCACTATACTCGTCTTGACCAGGATAAACTGTTGTAAACAGTATCACGGTCTTAAAGCATTTCAGATCCATCCAATACCTTCTATTGTGCCCCCATACAACCTGCCTCTGCCTACAGAATGGCTAGAATCAACCAGTGCCCATGGCTCGTCTCAACCAGTTAGCAAAATTACAAACTCAGAATGTTTGCCTGTGGGGTTAAAGGAATTGCAGATTGTGGACTGCATCCCCTGTATCCCTCACAGAGTCCGGTCAGTAGCTTTAATGTAAGAACTTAGTATGCCAACAGCCCTCCGGTGCCTATAGAGATGATAATCAGCCTGTGATGTAAGCGTTGTATGTTTACTGTTGGCGCTGTCTGGCTCCCTGCCAGAAACTCAGGGCCATGTCCTAGACCTAACGGTCGGAGCCTTGTCTCCGTAGCGTTGTCCCAATAAGTGGAGCTCGATCCGGATAGTTCCGACACCTTCAGAAGAGGTCTCTGCACACTCGGAATCGGAAGGTCAAACAGGCTACAAAGACTTAACTAACCCTAGCCACACAAGAAACATCCCTAAAGATGTGAAGTCTCAAGTCCGAATCCAGGACGTCGTTTACTGCCCTGACCAAGATCTTCTTTGATATTATGTGTGTATTGTACAGTGCTATTATGATTTGTATTGTTTTTTAACTGCAGCACAACCAACTGCTCCTCTGGGGACAAATACAGGTCTACTTCACTTCAATTTATGATAACATGGATTATATCTCTGAGCTCTCGGCAGAATGTTTTGGAAAGCCTGTCAGAATGCAGTCAACATACTCTACAAGTCATCTGAATTGGAATCGTTTTTTAGTTTTTGTCCAGAGTGGTCTCCCCTCCCCTCTCCTCTGCAGGAGACAGGCCTCTGACACTAACACAGAGCTCAAGTCTCCCCACCAGACTCCAGCCCGCTCTAAGCTGCACCTCAGGACAGCCAGTCACATAGGAGTGTTGGTTTTGGCTAGCACACAGAGAAAGAGAGGGGGGGGGAGACAGTGAGAGATGGAGAGAGAGATGGAGAGAGAGACAGAGAGAGAGACAGAGAGAGAGAGAGAGAGAGAGAGAGAGAGAGAGAGAGATGGAGAAAAGGCAGAGGTGGAGCAGAAAGAGAGAGAACAGCTCACGGGGAAAGTTTTGTTGTTGTTTTGCAGTTTGATGCTACGATTCTTAAAATATATACTGAGTGCATTTGGGAAAGAGTGCACTTACGCATTATAGAATTATCCAAGAATGGGAAGTCGAGCATGTCCTTTCCACTAACTATACTTTACGCTCAGTCCATTTAACAGATTTACTAAAGAAAAATATTGCATGAATAGATACTTATGTTCTTAGTACTATTAATCTCAGAATTGCAGACAAACAACACACACTCTACTGTATGTAATCATCATAGCACAACAATTGTCATCACACATTAATATTCACACACGTGCAAAAGATCACAAACAAACTCTTATATAACTCATTCTCCAAAACATGCGATTCTATTGTGTTGGCCCCCAGTAGTACAAGTCCCAGACTACCATGAACCTAAACCCCAGGTGCATTCATATAACTGAAATTGAAATCCTCCCCACTCTACCCCAGAGTCAATCTTGCATAGGATCACCTGCTATATCTGGGACACCATCAAACCCACAATGCAATATTCACACTCCATCTTTTCTCGTGTGCAGAACTCACAGAGCTGCATCGTCAATAAAGATGTACCCATACCCTACCCCCCCAACAATGTGTGTGGGAATGTTGTGAGCGTAGCAGGTGAGCGCAGCGTGTCGTGTGTGGCGGGCGTGTGGGTCGGAGGGGGACCTACCTATCTCAGCGCTGCAGAAGTGCTGCTGAGGGTGGGCTGGGTTGCAGCTGCATCCCTCCGCCAGGTCCCTCAGCCTCATGGTCAGGAGCAGGGCCACCAGCCTCAGGGCTACACCTCCAGGCAGGGGGGCGCCCATTTCAACGGCTCCGCACTGCTGCTCTCTCTCTCTCTCTCTCTCTCTCTCTCTGTCGCTGCTTCTTCAGATTAGTGTCCGGTGCACCACAGCTGGCTGTATCCTGCAGCAGGGCAAGTAGTGGAGCAGAGCGGAGGGGCTGAGATGGAAATGCTGCCCGCACAGGGTTACCTACTTTTCACGGGTCCCGCTAGCTACGATGCTCTCAGAGTGTCTTGCTGTTTCTTTCTTTCGTTCTCTCTCTCTCTCTCTCTCGCTCTCCCTCTCTCTCTCGCTCTGTCTCTCTTTCTTTTACCTCAAGCTCCCTTTTTCCTTTTCTTTTCGATCAAACACAGGGTGTGCTCTCTCTCAGTTCACTCTCTTTCTCCCTGAATGCTGGCAGGCTGAGGAACAGGGAACCTCTTATACAGAACATCTTTGGCTCTTTTAAGCACCGCCTTCTTTTTTTTTCTGTCAAGGACCCGCCCCTTTCCCCTCCAAACCCAGTCCCCCAGCTCTGTGGCGGCTCTGTCACAATCAGTGCAAGTGTCTACATGCTTCACGTGGGATGTACAATGCTTGCACAATCAGTGTCCACTGTCGACTATTCGGAATTCAAATAATTGTATTTCTGTGAAAAAACTTTACTAGGGACTTCCCTTATTTTTAATGCACCGACTTCTTTTGAATTGACACTGTGAAAAAACATGTTTTTTTAACAGAGATGTTCTCTGTTCATTTGGTTGAATTCTGCTGCTATCTATCTGCAGTATCTATTTAAATACAAAGCGTTTTCAATATTCTTCATATTGAAAAGAAAGTCAGTGTGCGTAACTCCTCCCTATTGTGTGCAGCATTTGGTTTCGCTGCTGTTTCACAAGCTGAGTCTCAACACATTGAGTTAAAACCAGCTTTATGAGGAAGTGGGAGACACCTTCTCACGTGGACAGCCCTGTTATTATACTGCTCTACATATCCATGGAGTCCTGTGATGAGAGGGGGCAGAGGTATCGGGGGGGGGCCAGGGTTTGAGAGTGTTAGAGGGGAGAAACCTCTAGCACTATCTACCACACCTTCCACTATATTAGGTATTCCAGTGGAACTAGAGTGATGGAACATGGTCTACTTCAAAGTCTCCCAGAGTCCCTACTCTCCCTTCACTGCAGACCCATCTCTCCTAAGAACGCCCCGGGCTTCTGCAGCACTGCTCTCTTCACTGAGTAACTCTCTCCAATGGTTTCTCACGACTGGCCAATCTGACTTCCTCTCTTCGTTTAGATTAGAGAGGAGGAAAGAAAAATGAAGACAACAGTAGGCTTTGTGTATGTTAGGACCCAGCTTGTGAGAGAAAGCTCGGCTAAAGGTGCCCAAACTGTGTCAGTCCTTCAAGCATTCACTCAGCCTCGGGTGTGGCAGGTCACAGGTGTGGTCGTCAGGAGCTAACTGCACGAAGGCAAACAGTGGCTTTTAGAAAACACACAGGCCCTGGTTGTTTTATCTCCATCCTGTTTGCATTTGACATCCTGGAGAGAAAGAAAAGATAACGCTCAGACTCGTGCGTGTCTTTCAGATCTCCATGCCCACGTTCCCCGTGGTGGTGAAGATAGGACACGCCCATTCCGGAATGGGGAAGGTAAGACCGAGATCATGGCACGTGACGCCATGTCGGCGGCGTGTGAGACCGAGATTCGTCCTCTGCATCGTCTGTAAGGCTCTCGTCCACCTCACGTCTCTCACATCTGCTCTGTTTGGGGTGTGCAGGTGAAGGTGGACAACCACAGTGACTTCCAGGACATAGCCAGCGTGGTGGCCATCACCCAGACCTACACCACCACAGAGCCCTTCGTAGACGCCAAGTACGACATCAGGGTACAGAGGATCGGCAGCGACTACAAGGCCTACATGTAGGTGGCGTCGCGATAAATAAACGATAATTGTGTGTGTGTGTTTATGAAGGTCAGCATGTCCTGTATTTGATTTAATTGCCTTTTTAGCTCGATGTTATTCAAGGTGTCCTCTTCGTGTTCCCTCTCTGTACTGGCTGTAGGCGGACCTCCATCTCTGGTAACTGGAAGACGAACACTGGCTCTGCCATGCTGGAACAAGTAGCCATGACGGATAAGTGAGTGACTGAATCATTAACAGGGACACAGTCGGGGTTTTAGCCTTAAATTCAACGAAATCTATTGTGACCTGTCTCGACAAACGTCCCTGAAAAAGGGTGATTTTATGGCTCCTCCTCGTTGAAGACACACGTTTGTTTACTGTATGTTTGAGGGGTGCGTTTGAGGGGTTCTCTAACGTCAGAAGCTGTCCTCTTCCCAGGTACAAGCTGTGGGTGGACACCTGTGCTGACGTCTTTGGGGGTCTGGATATCTGTGCCGTCAAAGCCATTTGTGGCAAGGATGGGAAAGATTACATCACTGAGGTGAACATTTAACACACTACATGTAGTTGCTGTTTGTTTAATAGTGTTAAAATGCTTCATTGTATGAAACTAACGGATATATCCTTACTTTCAATAACTGTTGTTCTGGCCTAGCATGTTTTCTCATGTTTAATGCCATCGCCGGAATTGGTTCACTGAAGTGATGCTTTCCAAATTTAGCTTTTGTGCCCTAATTCACTGTCCCGCAAGTAGGACTGTAGCAAGGATCAAACAGCATGATGGAAAATGGGAGGCTTTCCCATTAAAACGATGAGCGTCGCTCCTCCAACCTGTTCCATGATATCAGACCTAGATTGAGTGAAACCGTGGTGTTGGACCACGATGATTGGGCATGGTGTTTGTCACCGAGGACAACCTTGCATGGTTGTCATCGTGGAAGCCAACGTCTGTGACGTTCCAGTGCGGGTACTCCTCCAGTCGAGCTGCCTTGTTACCGGCCAGTGTCCTGGGGCAGAGGGAGGAGAGAAGCCTATTGGAGACCAGCTCCAGTCGAGTGTTTACAGGAAGACCGTTACCGTCCCAGTGATGTGGCAATGTTCCCTTCAGCCTCGCCACACGGGAGAGGAGTCCTGCCACAATGATCAAGCACCTCAGTCCTACCCAGGCCTTCCTAGTCTCAGCACACACATCCCTAATGGCACATTCACTCACTAGCTGGAGCTGGGTAGCAGGGGCTGTTTGGTGCGGGCGTCTCATTTGCCCACAGCACTATCTCTGCCCTATCACTTGATGGATTCAAGTCATTAGACGTTGCGTGAGTCTCATCCTCGTAAGGCGTGTCACCATGGTAATGTCTAACTTCCCCCCTGAGAAACCATTTGGAGAGTTTAAAGGGTGGCGTTTCCATAGAAACTGGCTTTTTTATTGTTTACACTGCAGCCAAGTCCCCTCGGGCCAAAAACAGAGACTTATTGTGTTAAACTTGACAAATCTGTCTATCCTCATCGTGACCTGTAGGGTGAACGAAATGTCACACTTTAAAAGAAAGAAATATATCATTCCTTGTCATTGTTAGAAGTTAAACAGAGAGTAATCTTTTTATCCTCATCTTGACCTGAAAAGACACACCCTAAGAAAAACACTTCAGAATGTATCACACAATGTCCCTGTTAAACTCCAGTAGGCAATCAGAAAGCAGAATGCAATTAAACATTGGAAATGTATTTACCGGTAGTCAAAATATTATTTGTCTCGGCTATTCATGCTAAATTAAATGAATGTCCTGCTCGGTGTAAACTGTGTGTGTGTGTTTGTGTGCGTGTGTGTGTTTTCTGTGGTCTAGGTTGTTGGTTCTTCTATGCAGCTGATTGGTGAGCACCAGGCTGAGGATAGGCAGCTAATCTCAGACATAGTTCTCACCAAAATGAACAAGGCGCTTCCAAGGACAGCTGCTCGCTCTCCTCAAAGACCCAACGCAGGCCTGCCACAGGTAAGAATGTCACAATACCCTCTTGGGTATGTCTTTATTTGAGACATATTAATAGATATGAAGGTGCAGTCAGAAAACTAAATGACAGTGACACAGCATACCCCACTTCCTGGTTTCATAACTTCCCTGTGGTCAGTGCGCCCCCTGGTGTGAAGATGTTCACACGTTTGAAAACCTTCGTTGCTGCACTGTTCAACCGTGGCCTGATTTCTGATGGTTTGCCTTTCGCTACCTCTCTCTTTCTTTCTCCCTTATTGTCTCTCTCTATCTCCCTCTCTCTCTCTCTCTCTCTCTCTCTCTCTCTCTCTCTCTCTCTACTACTCTCTTTCTTTCTCCCTTTTTGTCTCTCTCTCTCTCTCTCTCTCTCTCTCCATCTCTCTCTATCTCTTTCTCCAGAGCGCCGCTCCGAAGGAAGGCCCAGTTGACCCCATCAAGACTCCAGTCCAGCGGCCCCCACCACAAGGTTGTTCACAGAGCATTCTAGACTGTAGTGGTGTCCCAGAGGGACCATGTCCAGGCTAAGTGATTAGCTCTCATCAGCTCCCATCTGATGGAGATGAGGGAATCTTGAGTTGTTACTCACGTCACTAAGTAATCAATGCAAGGGTTGAGGTTAAGTTGCTGACCTTTGTACAGTTTAGTGGGATCAATGTTTCCTTTTACATGCACTATGCCTATGTGCATTCTTTCTGATTTCTGCCTTGGTGTCTTAGAACATTTACAGTCTAAATCGAATTGTGCCTATAGTGTCAACTAGCTTGTTGCAGCGTCTTACAACCTTAGACGTGTTTGATGCAGCTGTCTCCTATACACTAATGTTAAAATGCTAATTTAACATTGTGTAACATTCCATACCACTGCCTTATTAACATAAATATTTGTTTATTTGTCCTAAAGCCACAGCTTATTTTAAATACAGTGTAGGAAAAATTATACCTTTTCAATAGAAACCTTTAATGTTAAAAGAAATCATTTGTAAATGATTTACCCAGATTTTTTATATTATTACTAGATGTAGTCATGATTGTACAGCAACACTGTGAATAACATCATGTGTGTACAATGTGATTTATGGCATATAGCATATTGTCTAGTGTGGGTTTAAAACCTGGTTAGCCACTAAAGTCAACTGTTCTAGGTTCTGCAAAAAAAACATTTGTGAACTTAATGAACTTGAACGTCATCATCCATCTATTCAGTAGAACTATCGCTCAAATTGTGTTATCTTGATTTCTTATCTTGCATTATCTTTATATTGCCTCTTTAAATCCAGTACTTTGTTTGGGGTTGGTTTCATTTGGAGGAATCTCCCAAACAATAAATGCTTCTTTGCTAGATCTATTCTCGGTAATTGAATAACAGACATGTGTTTGTTCATTTGCATTTGTATACCCAACTGTCAGTGAGTTGTGTAGTTAGATGTTCCCACCCACAGACTACCTCATCCATTTTTAACACCATTAGAAAGCTACTTATACTGAAGATACAGTCGGTAGGCCAAAACTTGAGAGTTCATTTCACAGTTGTGAAGCTCGTAATACAGATTTGTCCTTCTCTGCGTTGCTATGGGAATAATTGAATTCAAGTGATGAGGAGTTTGTTGTTCCCGAGACAGAGCATACTGCACTCTACGTGTTGAATGTTCAATTTGCTAACATTCGATTTGGAATTGAAATTATACACAGCTCTACTCTCTGCATGGACAGACCCTGACACTGTTTCTTTCTGTGTCATGTGAGTCACAAGCAACCAATGGGATGTTTATGACATTCAATGATCAATGTAAGGCTTCATGTTTGGTGCATGAACCTCCTCTTGTCCCTCGATGCTCCTCTCCACTGCATCCCCGCTCTGTGGCCTATCACCATGCACCGTGACAATCTGCCCAAATCTCCCCCCCAGAACCACTCACAGCCACCTGGCAGGCGATCGTATCACATAAACAAAAGATTCCATTTGACATGAACGGTAGCGTACCCTAATAGCGGGCTTCTGTACACTTTCTCTCTCTCGATACACTTAATTGACTTTTGATTGCCTTGCTAAAACCGAGATTTCCAACTCAGACGTGCATGTGACTGTGGAAAATGGGAAAACGTCTGGAACCTGGGTCGGGGTCCTCCCAGGGTGCATCACTGCAGCCCTCCTGCGTTGACTTGCTCCCCTGTACACCCTCAGTGAGAATGAGTTATGAACTCGTTAGAATGAGTTATGAGTCGGATCTAGCCTCCGATCTGAGCTGCTTGGTTCCCTTGATGAGGCTTTGAGATGCCTTGTTTGTCCAGTCAGTGCATTGAAATGATTGGTGCTGGATATGAAGCTTTCACAACCTTGCTCGTTCTTTATGTTGATTCATATTTGTCCCAAGCTTCAGCCATCTTCGTTGACGACGAACAATGTCTTTGTGTTCTGTTCTCCTGCAGGGGGCTCAGTGAGAAGAGAGTCCGTGTCTAAGAGTGGGGAGACATCAACAGAGCCAGCCCAGAAAGAACCAGTGCCAAAACCCTCTCCAGTACAAAAACCAGTCCCGGTACAAAAACCACCCCCAGTTCAAAGGCCTCCTCCAGTTCAAAGGCCTCCTCCAATTCAAAGGCCTGCCCCAGTGCCGAAACTAGCCCCAGCCCCAACCCCTGCTGTAGCCCCAGCCCCTACTCCTGCTGTAGCTCCAGCCCCAACCCCTGTTGTAGCTCCAGCCCCAACTCCTGCTGTAGCCCCAGCCCCAACTCCTGCTGTAGCAGCTGCCCCTGCAGCCGCTCCAACCCCTGAACCAGCACCGGCTCCAGCCCCTGACCCAGCACCGGCTCCATCTCCAGTCCAATCTCCTCTATCTGCAGACCCATTCCCCATCTTAACCCCGACCGCAGCCCCAGCTCCAATCTTGGCCCCAGTCTTGGTCCCAGTCCCAGCCCCAGTCTTAGTCCCAGTCCAAGCCCCAGCCCCAGTCTTGGTCCCAGCCCCAGTCCCAGCTCCAGCACCCACCACAGAGCAGCCAAAGCCCCAGCCTCAGGTGTCCCCAGCACATGCTCCTGGGAAGCCCACTGAGCTGCCTCCCAAGCCACTGCCCCCCAAGCCGCTGCCCTTCAAACCTGTGCCTCCAGTACGCAGGAACTCCAAACCACAAATCCAGCCAAAGCCCCAGACCCCCCCTCCCCCCAGAGCCATGCCCAAACCTCAACCAGAGGGCTCTGATTCACCCCTAGTCCCAACACAGGTGCAGCCTACAACAAGGGTCCAACTCCAGCCTCAATCCCAAGCTAAGCTGCAGTCACCACCTAAAGCTCAGCCCCAGACTAAGGCACTGTCCCCAGAGCAAGCCCCAGCCCCTGTCCCAGCCCCTACCCCTGTCCCAGCCCCTGCCCCAACCAATGTCCCTGACCCCACCCCAGAGCCAGAGCCAGAGGCCGGCCCAGCCTCAGCCCAGGCTGAAGGCGAGCCTCCTGTTGAGGAGCAGCCCACAGCCCAACCGAAGACTCATCCGCTGCTCAAGTAAGAACCTAAACCACAGCACATATAGATGACTATAGACTTGATACTTTCATATCACAGACTTCCTACAAAAAGAAACGTCTTGAATTTGAAGCGTCTTTGACATTCAACGAACGACCGTCAATTACATGTAGTGTCCGACCTCAAGATCAACGCCATCACTACTGCATGTGCATCTCTTCATTGACGTATGTTGTCTGACTTTTTCCCCGCTTGTCCTCCTTCAGCAAATCCCAGTCCCTGACCAATGCCTTCAACGCCATCAGCGCCACCTCTTTCATCCGCTCGGGGAACGAGGACGAGGCCAAGGCAGAGACCATCCGGAACCTGCGCAAGTCCTTCGTCAGCCTCTTCTCCGACTAACAGCAGCCCTGTTAAATGCCTGGGGATCAGGGCCGATGATGACATGATTGACATGAGTGTGACCCAGTCTGAGATTAACTGTGTGTTAACTTCCTGTATACATCCCGCCCTCCCCCACAGCTTCTCTGTCTCAGTGTCAGTGAAGCCCAGTTGAGTGTTAATGTACAGTGATGGTTCTGGCTCCAGGTACCTCTGTCCACACAGCAAGGTACCATAGCCCTCGTCCAAAACCTTGAAGTCTGTCCATGTGAGAGGAGAATGATACTACCTTCCTATGCATGGCTCCATCACAGTCGTGGTTGTGGAGGAGCGTGAGGGATATCAATGTCGAGTTCGACCCCCATTGCCTCTCTAGATGTTGTAGCCTTATCGTGACAGTGTCTGTTTTTCTCACGGCCAGATATGAGGCTGTGTCTGGTGACCCTTGTTTGAGCCCCCATGTACTGTGTAGACCCTCTGCAGTAGTGTGGTTTGTTCCCTCTTTCTCATAAAGACATTGAGACAGTTTGTGCAATAACACCTCAGTGAGACTGTGGACAACAGTCAACTCCTATAAGCAGTACCTCTCTTTCTATCCCTCTCCCCCCCTTTTAAAGATACTGTTAACTGGTCAACCGTAACTGGTCAATTTCCAAACTAAGTTGTCGTGTTTCTCGAGATGAATGCTTCCTGTGTATGTAAAGAAAGCTGGGTGTCTAGCAGTTTCCATCGTGTCAGCTTACCCATGAATGCCATGTTGTTTGCGGTAAATTCTAAAATAGTGTATTGTATTTATGTATCTGTCATCTCAGGAGTTTATTTTGTTATAGACAGTATATCTGGGTTTATCTGTTTGGCTCCATATAGTTCAGTTTGTATACTGCTTTGCATGATCCGGTGAATAATGTTTTCTGTACAGATGTCAATAAATGTGTGGCCCATCGTCCCACTAATTTATCAGTGATTCATATGTCTGCATTGTTATTGGTTTATTTGTCCGACGCCACCATCCATGATAACCACTGTAGCTACTGTTTTGATGTCATTCTGTCTACCATGAAGCAGGAAGCCTGTGGGAGCTACAGAATGACCAGCTTCCAAAGCTTTTGTAGTGTGTTGTTTTTTTGGTGACTGGAATTCCTGAGAAAATTATATTTTGTGGCTTGACTGAACAAATATGACACACTGCAAGCAAATGACCAACTCAAGACTTTCACCAGCAGATGGCACTAAAGTACAGGAAACTCCAGGAATGTTGAAGAGACCAATTGAATTGTCATATCAGTGGTTCTCAAAGTGGGGTCCCCGGACACCTAGGGCTCCGCAAACCATAGCCATGGGGTCCGCGAAATAATTTGCCATAAATTATAAATTGTACAATTGTGCTGTATCATTAAAAAGTGATAAAATATATAATAATCTACAGATGGGGACCATTTACACCAATAAAACAAGAATATTGTGTCCAGTTAAGAGCACACAGGGTATGCTGAATGGGTGTTACGATTATGGGAAATGGAAAATGTTCTCCCCTGTAGGGGTCCCTGGCCCCAAAAGGTTTGAGAACCCCTGTCATATATAACCACACTGTGGTTGATTTATGTGAACATTAAGGTGTTACAGGGCTCTTCCCCGACAGATTTGACATATTTACTCAATTCCGATGCTTTATACTCCAGTTCTTATGTTCTGGAGGTAGGTATTTACAGTTGTCAAAATATAAAAATATGGGAAGGAACTATGAGTTATGACTGTGGGAAAACCGCCCTCCTCCACACACACACACCAACACCCACACCACACACACACACACACACACACACACACACAAACCCACACACACACCCCAACACACACACACAAACCCACACACACCCCAACACACTCACACACACACACACAGGAGTCGGTAGCCGTATGAGCCAGCCCTGTTTGTTTTGGTGTCCATCCCATCCACAGCTCTTCCATAAAAACAATACCACAGAGAATGCTATGTTGTAAACACTGTGTTTTTGCTGAGGACTCCAGACCTCCTGGGGGCATCCTGAGTGACATGGAGGACCTGCGTGGGGTGGCCCTGTGGATGTCAGTGGAAAGAAGTCAAGTGTGCCAACTCCCTGGATTCCCCTGGTCTGAGATCACATTTGAGATCAAAGCCCAGCAACATATGTGGCAGATGAAGCCTATATTTATTATATATATTAACAAAAACATACTTGATATTAGGTCAATTCATATCATGTTCATGGGTTGCTCTGTGTAAAATGATATTGGTTATTGTGAGTTTAGTGTTTACTACCTGTGTAAGGGACAGCGGATGCTATGTGGTTCACACATGTCTTGACTCACTGGAACTTCGCAATTTAATAGTCTAATAGATGCACTCCGAGTACGGTATTGCACTGCAGTTTCTATTAGATTGATGACGAAAGCCATAAATCACAGCTTTGAGAGATCTTTGGCGCTTCCGCGTCGTCCATGTGATCCTGATAGGAGTTCCAGAGGGAGGAGAAAGACAAGCAGCGTGACAGCATGAAAAGTTAAACAGCCTTCACTACATTTTAAACATTGTCGTAGAGAGGTAATACTACAACTTAGTCTTTTGTGCTGTGCATCACCCACCTATCGTGACTCACCACCAGACAACTACAGCCAGACGTGCAACCGTTTATTAATAACGTTGCAACCGAGAAGACGAAAACTTGCAAAGCTAAAGCAAGGAAGTGGCACGAGCTTCATTTTACCACCAATTCAGGTCAGAACTTCTATCAATTATTCTTTCTTGCGGTGTTTGAGGTCATTAGTCTAGAGTGGGAATTATGGAATTAGACTCCAGAATGTTCATGTCTCAACGAACTGTCACTGTAATAGCCCAAACGCTGCTTACCATGAATTTGAAAGAATCTGACATGCATGCATCTGATGTGTAGCATGTACAGTAGTCACCGTGTAACAGGTAAGTGTAGTGGATCTACTATCATCTTCAAACAAAACCATTATGTCAAATACGTGACCGTGCAAAAATTGCAGTTAGGCTTCTGAAGTGTATGGGTAAATACTTATTTACAATTTTTACCAACACCTTTTTAGAAATGTAACTTTAGTATGACTATGTTATGTGTACTGTATGTGATACATACCTTTTTTGTAGGAGTGCACCATACAGACGACTGATTTAGAAGCACCCAAATTACACAGTAGCCATTCAATTGGTTGGTTTGCTTATTTTGGAATCACATCCACCAGGTTTGTGGATGTTGGTATTGTATAAATCTACTGTCTGAGTGGTGTTTTGGTGCCTCAATTATTTGCAGGCTGTTTAACTAAGGTTAGATCAATAGCACTATGTACAGTTGGATGAGTTTAGGACTGCTCGCCTGATCGGTCCTCTTAGAAGTTTAATGTTGTGAGAGGATAACCGCAACTTTATTTATTTATAAAAAGATAGTGATAAAAGTTGTTTGGTCTATTTTCTTGAACACTTCCCACCAAGTTTGTGATATAGCAGAGTATTATATCTTATGCTTGAGTCACAACAGATCATTCTGGATAGAGTCAGCTAACTCTTATTGAGTTCAATAAGACTACTTCCAATTGAAAGTACAGGTTCTATTAAAAGTACAAAAATAAATACTAACTACATCACAATTGTCATCATACCTCAGGGTTATGCTGTCACAAGGTTAAATCAAGTTCAAGCTATTTTAAGGAATGACTGAGTAACTTCTGATAAAAAATGACATTTTAATGCTAGCTATAGTTAGTGACAGAATTGTGAAATGGACAATTTTAGGGGAAGTGTGGGAAGGTAACTTTCCATTGAATGACACATTAATGAAACCTTAACACATTAATGAAACCTTTTTATAGTTTATTGTGCATCCACAACCACCATATATTATCCTTACTGTAAGTATAATTCAACACATCTTAAAAGGTGTTTTGTGCGTATGTGTTGTGTAATTTACACCGAATATATTGAGCATCATATGAAATCCTTGTCTGCTGGTAGAGGCCATCAGTAGGTTCATCAGCTGATAACCTGCACAGTATTTGACCTTCGCTAAAGAGGTCAACCTACGTGAGGGGAATGTGTAAAAGTTTGTTTTAGGAAACCTGATTTGGTTACATAATCACTGATACAATTGTGATGTAATGTGCAAATACAGCTATAAATAGTAAATAAAAAGAAAGACTTTAGCAGTTCATTGTGGTTATATCAATTAGTTTGTGTGTGTGTGTGCGCGCGAGTGTTTGTGTGTGTGCGCGCGTTTGTGTGTGTGCGCGCACGCGTTTGTGAATGTGTTATGGACTTTGTTCCTTTGTAATAAATGTAGAGTGCGCCAGCAGATACAAACCTTGTTTTGTTGATCTTCAACATGAACGCGCACGGTTAGCTTTCACAATACATGAAAACGAACCTGTGTCAATGCAAAAAGAACGCATGGGACCATACACATCCTCCCAAGTCAAGTTCATTGAAATCATTCTGGACCGAATCCTAAAACTAAAAGCTGGTTATCTCGGTTGGAGTCAATTAAGTTTGATATGGAACAGGATGCAGAACAGCAGCTTCCATGTTGTGGCGTTCCTCAGGGAACACAATAAGTGGCTTTGCACTTTCACATAGACTTATCCAAAGGGGGTATGAGTGAAAACTCAGTAGGGGAAAGACAAATCAAACAAGGGCCCAGGTCAAGATTCTTTCAGTGGGAACGGTAGTCTAATGTTAGTCCTCTGAACAGTGTGTCCATATGTTGTTATCCATGTAGCAGCACACTGCCGACCTCTTCCTGTCCACCTCGAGGAACAGAGGGAAGAGCCCCCTCCTCCCCTCCTCCTCCCCCTCCCCAGGACAGCCCGCCAGTGGTGGGTAGATTAGAATAGAGAAGTGAAGGCCTTCACAGTTAACGCTCCTTCCTTATCCACGGAGGAAGCGCGGCAAAGCCCATGGGAGTGATCAAGTATTAACTCATTCCTATTTAAAGAAAGTGGAGAAAAGTTCATGTCCTTAGATATTGTGCAAACTTAAATTCCCAGGGAGCTACACAATGCAGATCTTGGGGATATGAGCCACTCGCCACAAGCGTGTGGCTGTTACCGTTCCAATGGGATTTTTAAGATCCCCAAGAGTGTTGTTTGCTGGGTATTTTGCCTGTCATGAGTCCAATCCTGGATCAAACAGAATCAACGTCCTGTAGATCAGACCTTTATCATGCCTGGAATCAGGTGTCTCCTGGCCAGATGGTTTTGTTCATTCAAAAATGTAACAGCACTGCCTACATGTGAACATTAGAGGGTCTTATCAGGGATCAAAATGTCGTCTGAGTTGGAGCCATCTATTTAGCACACAACAAAGAACCACATATTTCTTCATTTGAATACTTGAGGAAAATGACATCCAGGATTGTACTTATAAAAGAACTGATGTCAACTTTACAGTTAGCTTTTGTTTAATTACTTGCATTGTTGTTTCATTTTGACTATACCGAAGACAACAGTCAGTTGTTTTAAAACAACATAATTACACACACACACACACACACACACATAATGACTTAATTTGTATCCCAGTGATTTAAAACACCTCTCCCAAAAATATAACCAGGTCAGAAAGACCTGTTTCAGCCTAAGACACATCATATTGTAGACAGTTCTACAATTGACCTTGTCCGGTCTGCTGTGTTGAGAGAAGTGGAACCAGCGAGAGGCTTCACGTCAGAATGAAGCAACAGGAAGTCATCCGGCTAGTCTAGCATCTCACACACATGCAAACACGCAGGCGACAGGGCCACATGATGTGGAGCCGTCTGCATTTCTGCTGAGCGCGATATTCACCCAGCAGAGCAATGACTCTCTCTTGTTCCTTTAAACTGGTCACATCCTCAGGAAAAGCATGAGCGGCCCACCTAACCCACACACACGCATGACCAGTTCAGCTCTGGAGTCCAGTCGTAGCTCTCTGACACACTGTATCAGAAAGGACTTTCTGCGCTCTGGAAGGAGACAGGGTGAGTGCTGTGTTATCGTGTGTGTGTGTTTTTTGCCGAGGTGTGCTTATGGAACTGTTGACTGAGACTTTAGTACAAAACTTTACAAGCAAAATGCTCTGTTCATAACTAGGCTATATGACGTATCCCATAATAAGTCTTTCCTGCCAAGGACCCCCCATCTTCCCCGACATCAGGTGAAAGGGAGCTTGTCTCGTTTCACTTGTAGTAGGTGGGCATGGGGCAGACAACAAATCAGTGATGCAAATCAGATTTGGTCTCGTCGGGATCTGAGTCAGTGTGTGCCCACTTGTCTGTGCCAGCTCTGTGAGATGTGGTTCCCTGCCTCTCTCAGTGTCAACCTTTGATCTGGGAGGTTCATGCACGCTGTCCTTCCCCCAACATGAGCAAACTCAGAACAAGCCAGGTGCGTGGGAGAACTTCCAGACTCTCGGTTCGACTGCGAGGTGACAGGCTAGACATGGGTCAGCGAATGGAAGAGAAACCTTCACACCCCATTGGGTATGCTGATTTCGCGTACTTGTCATGCCGTGTGCAAGGTTTGCACTTTTGGGAAGACTGCGTCGGTTCCATTGCACCAGTTGACCAAGTTAGCAGAAGTGGTTGTTCATGTTGTTTTCTGTCCAGGCCTGAAGGGGTGTTGTCGCGACCACAAGCACTGTGTGATGTTCATTCCGCTGGTGTCTTGCCTGATGAGGTCAGGAAGTCACCTTGCTCTGAGTGCAGTGTGTGTGTTTTCCACTTTGGCTTTGAGGTTTGAGTGGGTTTGTGTACCCCTGTTTGCCTGTGATTGCAGACTCAAGACGCTTCACTCTGAACCCATACCGTGAAGAGGAAGTGGATTTTATATGAAGATTGACATAATGCCCTTTCATAGACTTCATGGCCTGTTAAAGATGGAGAGAGATATATCGAGGACATTTCCATCTACATGTGTATAGATTGTGAAACTCTAAAACCACAACAGCACACACTCTCCTCGTAGGCTCGTCGGTGGTGTCTGTGTATTAATGGGCTCTCTGAATTAATACGTAGGTATCAACGTCTGTTTTTTGTATTTGGGTCTAAACTTGATCTCGTTGAAAAGTTCCCTGGTACTTTTTATCCCGTGAGACGTGGACCGTGGAGGCAATCATACGTCCTCTGAATGCAACCAGACAGGTTCCTCTGGAGCATTTCGTCTTTCACAGACACGTATTTCCAAATTGCAATTCGTAGAAAGTCATTAGCTTTTCCAGAAGCTTTCTCCTTTTCGTTTTCAAAACATGTGACGCAAAATCAGATACTTATTTTTTGGTGGATGGACGCTGCTTATTGTAGGACTTGATATGTTTTTTTAAATTATTTTTGTGTCACAAGGTTTAACTCACAAGCACATCTCACTTTAAGATCTCATTGTTCTGTTTTTATTTGATGTGATATCCCAAGCCCTGGAAAGAGATTGGGTGTTGTGAAGAAATATGAACGTAAAACATTGCATTCCTTTTGCAAGAACGTCCCTAAAGAGTAGATGTCTTCACATTTTCTTCTCGCTTGTGAATCTTTAGAGGCAAAGGAAAAATAAGTCGTCCTTTTCTAAAGATAACTTGAGATGGATATGTGCAACTGTAAAATATTGGAAAATGAGCATTTGCTAATTGTCCATTGCCAGGCATGCAGAGGCAAACCTACTCTGCAGTGCCAGTGTCAGATCAGACGTTGGTTAATATATGTCAGACAGTGTCGCTGGACTGAACAGGGTGACTTTGCGTGTGTGAGTTGCCCAACTTAAGTTTAATGACAGCAGAAACTGTCTTAGCTCAGTTTTCTGTGCACGTGTCTCAAAATTAATAGCGATTGGCTCAGAAATACGTCTGAAACAAGATGGTCTTATGTCTGAAAGAAGTTGGTCTGATGTCTGAAACAAGTCTGATGTCTGACACAAGTTGGTCTGTCTTCCAAGTTTGTCAGACAGATGTCACATTCTGATTCAAGACAGTCCCACTTCGATCTAGACTCTTAATGATATCTCAGTAAACGATCGAAACAAAATGTGCGAACACCGTCAAATCTGGTCACATAACGCGTCCATTCTTTGTCAATTCTTGAGCCTCATACAACGTATTCACACCACAAGTTCTGTGTGCTATGATTAATGATCACATCAAGGGTCATATCCAGTTTATTTAGGCCGAGATCGTCTTCACATCTTTTTAGAGGTCAAAGAACAGAGTAGAACGGGATACTGGAGAAGACAGAAAGGATCTTTCGGGTGGGCCAGACAGAAGCAGCCGTAGCCAGAGGCCTGCAAGATCAGACTTGACAAACGGACCAGGGTCTGGGTGCCAGAGGGTGTAGGCGTCTCACGAGGCTGCTCTCGTGTGAATGCACAGTACATTAACGCTGCCGCTCGTTTGTCACCTTTTGTGTCGTCTGATAGGACGGCACACACACAGAGCCTGCGCTCGCACACAGACAGGATCTTTTCTTCACTCGGTTCTCTCCTCCCACGCGTTTCGCCGCGCGATGCAACGACGGAGTGGCCGGGGCCACGTCGCTGAATCATTTCGATAAGAGCTGGTTGCTGATGTGAAACACTAATTCACCAGGGGATGATTCAGCCCTGGGATGTTCTGGGGAGTCGCTGTCTCTTGCCAGAGTTCTGACTCCACAATCTGAAGACTTTGCCAACCAGAACAGAAGGCCATCCGGATGCAAGGCCTGTTTACCGCAACTGTGAACACGCGGGTATAGGCCAGAACATAGGCCTCCAACACTATTAATAGGTATTCATCTAACCACCACTTCCAGGACATCGCTATATAGAGGATTTGGCTCCTCCTGACGCATCTCTGAAACAATGTGGCAGAGGTCGTTTGTTTAAGTGGATCCCTGTTGATTTGTGTTGCCCACATTCCACACCGTTATGAGCAAACAATAAGTCATTTAGGAGAAAGGATGTTTTGTTCCGTGATTATATTTTGGGAAGTCATTTGGAACCGTGTCAATTCATTAGGGTGTTTAATGCCCTCTGGCCCTGTATTCCTAAGTTTGGCTTGTTGGCTATACAATAGAATGTATCAGATTCCATTCTATTAGACTTTTAAATGAGCCCTGCACCATAGAGTTTATGCTGATAAGCAGTCTATTCCCAGTTTCAAATAAGCAGGTTTAGCATGAAAGTATTTATAATTGTTCTACGCACTACCAAATGAAATGAATTGAACAGTGGTGGTCATGATAACCCAGTCCTCGGCTCACGTCACATGACTGCATGTGGCCTGTAGCAATGTCTGAATGTAAGTTTATTGGAAGGGGTCAACCAAGTTAAAGTTCACTTCATTATCAGACACAGGGATTCACTGGCTGAGCGCTATAAGCGTAGCCCGCTGTGTCGTCAGAAGTTCTTTCAGTCCACAGCAGATCTGGTTCAGTTATTTCGATCCGTTTCATCAGATCTGCTTGTCTGGAGTGTTGGATGACAGCATGGTGAAACTTGCGACAGAGTCACAGGCTCTGCAGTGCTTTGGACCAAGATCCCTTTAAGTCACCACAGTGTTTTCACTGGTCAATATGAGCCTGTCAAACAACCACAGTACAAGTGTCAGAAATGTTTGCTTTTTTTAATACAGGCCTCTGTGCTCTGGGCACTCTGGGTCGTCACAGCGCCGTGTTTAAGCAAGAGAGAGAGAGAGAGAGGGCGTGCGTGCCTGTGTGTTTGTGTTTAAGGGGGCGGGAGGTTGAGGTGTGTCTGTTTTCTCGGGGAAGCACGCATTCCTGGCCATCTTTCTTGACGTAAATGCATGAATGCTCATGTGTGTGTGTTCTCAGGAGTTTCCCTCACCTGGACCTGACTCTATGTCTCTGTGCTGTCCTTCAGACATGGTGGATACCCAGCTTCTGGCTTGGCCAATGGGCTTCAGCCTGACCCCCGTGGACCTGTCTGAGCTGGACGACAGCTCCCACTCTCTGGACATGAAGCCCTGCTACTCCACCCTGGACTACACCAGCATCTCCAGCTCCATCTCCACCAGTATCTCCAGCAGCCTTTCCAGCAGCATGACCTACATCCCCAGCCCACCCCAGTCTGACCACCTGGCCAACATGGACTACACATACAACTACAAGAGTCACGACGGACAAAGTATGTCTCTCTCTCTGCCGCAGGCCCATTTGACTTATCGTATACCATTGAGCCACCCAGACTATGTGTTATTTATGTTGACCAGGCAGTACCAGTGTAGCAGGATATACAAACGTTTTCCTGTACATGTAGAACGCATGCTTGTTGGCAGGGTCTCATCTCCTCTGTCGCCTGTTTCCCATGTTTAGGTTCGATCAAACTGGAGCCCGAATCGCCCCCGCAGTATACAGAGAGCAGCCACTTGTACTCCAAACTGCACGATGACCCTTCTCCTGCAATGCTGAACATCGAGTGCCGTGTGTGCGGGGACAAAGCCTCTGGTTTCCACTATGGTGTGCATGCCTGTGAGGGCTGTAAGGTCAGAGTTCTCGACTTCTTCCAGTGGGGTTGCAGTTCTCAATTAGCAGGGGTTCAGCATCCGACAAGGCTAAAATTATCTCACGAGTGGCTAGCCTTGAACTTCTGCTTGTGAACTTGTCACTTCAACCACAAGCATACAGCAGGTTTCCACTCATCAGGTAGTGCAGCCAAAGGACGGGCAACCAAGCTGTTATATATTTAGATAATGATGTGTGTGGGTGTTGAGGGTATATTTCCACTCATTTGTCTTTTAAACAGTGAGGTGAGATCACCTGATGAAGATGTGGGTTTCTCGCCCGTCAGATGTGTCATTTTTGTGCCACCACTATAGCATCTTTTCTAGCACGTTACTGGCAGATACATAATTTTAAAGTACCGCTATTTGCAGCCCAAGACAGAAGGTCTGAAGTCTGTCTTATTATGTGTACCAGTTGATATTATTACCCACAATATTACCTGTATTAATACCTATTGCTAATATATTTTATTTCTTAATAAGGACTGAAGTAGACTAATTTAAAATGTGTGTCTAGCCTGGTAGTGTACTCTGCATAGACTGTGTGACACAGCATAAGTGACTGTGTGAAAGCTGTTATTTGATTATTGAACAAAGTCATTGTTCTGTTGTCTGCTCCAATTACTATGGAGAAGAATGCCTAAGTATGGCATCAGCCAAACAGGTTAATACTTTTATAAACAAAACAAATCTTTACCTAGGTGGAGCCTCACAGGCGTAAAAAAATCAGACCAAACCAATTCTCACAGAATCGCAAATGTACAAATATATCCCATATTTAACACGAAAATGTGCGACTTGCAATGTCTTTAGAGTATACCATGTTCGGGCGCAATTTATTTTCATTCGACTTTATCGACCTATCAATTTGTGATCTCACTGGCACCTGACCCATCGGTGTGTAGTGTGTCTTTACGTAAAGTATTGGTATTTCATCACTGTGGTTGTCAATGATCGCGTGACAACATGGGCAGAGTAGGCGGTTAATCTGAGATATCACCAAGCCCTTTATGACTCCACGCATAATCAGCAAATGAAAAATTGCTTTCTATGTTGACTTAAGAAAGCATGACTAAACATGACCCTATTGCTCTTAAGGACAGCAGGACCGACAACACCAATCGACTGACTGCCATACACATTTAGTAATGATCTGTTCTCCATGCCGGCTTTTCCTCATGAGATTTTGTGTTTGTGTTTTTAGGGCTTTTTCCGTAGGACCATAAGGTTGAAGCTGGTTTACGACCACTGTGATCTTCACTGTCGCATCCACAAAAAGAGCCGCAACAAATGCCAATACTGCCGTTTTCAGAAATGCCTCATGGTGGGCATGTCACACAACGGTAAGAAACGACCTTGGGATAATAGACGCTAACCCTGATTGAACGAGTCTTTTTTATTATTACCACAATGGACTGTGGGGCCCTCTGAATCTTTATTTAGAATCAAAGGATGCGGTTCACAAACAACTGATCACAAAGTCAGAAAATGCGAAGTGTTGTGTACCCTATTCCAGCACACCATACACGGTGTGTCTAAGAGCCTGCTCCCTCGTTCCTGAACATGGTTAATGTCCTTGACCAGGCGTATTATCTCTTGACCCTGAAGAATGATTGTAGAATAGTTGTGTTTGTGAGGCCCCATTATACTGGCTTCACCACTGATGATTAAGATCTTTATCTGAACATCTAGGCAGTCCTATACTGTATACGCACAGTGGCATATTTCCTCTGCTGTTTCCGCTGTTGTCTTAGAACCCCAGCCGTCTATACCCTGTCTCGGTTTCCTTTCTGAGTTCACGTTTCTGTAAAAGAAAATAAAAAAGACATAACCCCGCCTGCCAGCTTCTATACTTGAAACTATTGAAAGAGCTGCTGTGGGTGTTTAGAGCCTGAGTAACCCAGAGCCGATAAGACACTTCTGGTATATGACTCTAGTGTTTTCACAGTGGCAGGTCATTCAAGTTTGTCCTTATACAACCACCAGGATTTCAATAGATTGCATTCTTTTCACGCCCCTCCTCTCTCTCTCTCTGTCTCTCTCTCTCTCTCTCTCTCTCTCTCTCTCTCTCCTCTCTCTCTCTCTCTGCGCTAGTGGTTAGTGAAATTTAGGTCGGTAAGTTATAGATGTTTGTTTTTTTAAATCAATGATTCATGGAAGCAGCCCTGGCTGTCTCCCGTAATGCCTTGTCACTGCTCTTGGCTCGGCTCCTAGACGTAGGAGGCAGCAGTTATGTATATACGTTTACAAAAGGTGTGATGGTGATAGGGCCACAAGGAGTTATCACGCAATACAACCATTATACAACCAACGGGCACGTTGAAAATCTGTTGACTTCCGGAAAAAGATTAATGAGATGGATTAGCTCACTAAAAGATATGACGTAAAAGGGATGGGGAATTGAGACTTCAGGATTCCAGAAGTTCATGTTTCAGACATGTTTTGTGTCTGCATTTTGAGCTGAGGTTCAAGTTATGCAACGTTTCTTTTTGTCAGTTTGTTTAAACCTTGCCACCCTCAATGATACAATCTGAATACCAGACAGTCTTTTCTCTATCTGTAGAGAAGCTTATTTTTGACAGTTCAGTACTGATGGCCGTCATCTGATGAACCTTGTTAAACTGGGGGTCATTGGCCATTAACTTTTATTGACATACTGTTCAAACATAAGACATGTGATAAATAGTTATACGAATGGTGGAAAACGATCCTGTTATTGTAAATATCCTCCTCTGTATTTCAAGTCTTTGAGTCCTTGAATATATCTCAAAATTGTTTTATCTCAGAATGCCTATCTTTTGCACATTGCCTTTTCTCATAAAACGATACAATATAAAAGGGTTATAAAAACAATGTTAATCCCATCATTACTGTGTTCTTCCGAGAATCATTTTTGGTAGGCTTTTTACGTCACACATCGCAGCCAGCACAATTGAAAGTGTCCATGAAAACGTTGAAGTCTGGGAGATTTAAAAGGGGAGTAGACTTTAATGTGTGTGTTTGTGTGTGCGTGTGCCCACGCTTGTGTTTCATATCCCATTCCCAGCCATTCGTTTTGGCCGGATGCCCCAAGCGGAAAAGGAGAAGCTGCTGGCTGAGTTCTCCACTGACATGGAGCATATGCACCCCGAGGCTGCAGACCTGAGGGCCCTGGCCAAACATCTCTACGAGTCCTATCTCAAATACTTCCCCCTGACCAAAGCCAAGGCCAGGGCCATCCTCTCAGGGAAGACGGGGGACAACGCGGTGCGTATGTCCAGATAGCCCACGGACACAAGTCACCCTGTTTGCTTACGTTCTCACACACCCCTCTGGTCTGGTTCTGGTCTAATCCAGTAGATGAACACTTACTGTAGGACTCTTCTGTTTTTAGGCACCAGTAGAGCCAATCAGACACGAATCAAATCAGTCTAAATTGATTTTGGTTTTGGTTAAGAAGTTAAGTCTATGATTTTCAACACTGAACCAGATTTAGCACAGACTGAACTACAATGTTAGACATACAATGGTACGTTGAGTGAAGTTCAAAAGAGGACTCTTTTTTGTATTTAATGGGCTTTGACATGGGGAGTGGAAATTCAGGTTTCACATGTGCACGTGTTGTTCAAGTGTAGGAGGTTTCAAGTTCCCATTGCAGGTACAGTACTATTCTAATGAGGGACTATTGTGCAGTATAATGTTATCTGCTTTCTTTGGTAGATTGTACACAGTTGAGCCTGTCAGTCAACTTATTTTATGGGTAAACTGAAACTAAATGAGCTGAATTGACAAGAGGCACAGCAGAAAGAGGGTTGTTAGAGCAAACACTGTTAATTCACAGTCAGTAGGAAGCCTAACGTCAATGTGTGACTAAACTTAGAAACTAAATACCTAATCTGAAAAACCAAGACACTCATAGCCTGCCCTCATATTAACCCTGAATATGACTCTATATTACTATTTATTTTGACAAAATGGTTTAGCTGTTAAGTGTAGGGCACACATTTCTATAATGTCTCTACAGTCCTATATGTCCTAAATGTCCTTACAGTCTTTGCATCTATATGGAAATGTAGATTCAGTTGCTTCTGTTTGGATTAGTTTTATCCTGCAGCCTTCTCGCCTGAAGTGTAGTAGCTTGGGAGGAGATGCAGCAGTCTTTACAAAGCCGCTCAGGCATGCTAGACTGTCATACGCTCCTGTGGTAACCGATAGGTCCAAGGCTAGTTGACATCCCCTCTCTCAGCTTGTTATGGCTGTTCCGCTTGGTGATACCGGCCAAATGATACAGAACAGCTGTCTGCAGCAGGAATATTTATCAAAGCCCAAGAAGCAAACTGTAATTCTTTAAACCATGTCGAGGACAATACGGATACTGTCGTTTGTGGATGCGCGCCAGTGCATTATGTGCTTGCCAATGTATTTCCAAACTGTTTGCTCGGCCTGGTTGAAATTTTGCCTCAGTGAAATGTAACAATGAGACGTTTTCTTTTTTTCCATGTCCTTTCCTCGTGTCCAAGACAAATGATTCCGGTTCCAAGACATTAATAATGCTGTGTAGATGCTTGTCTGCAATCATAGGTTTGATTACGCTAAGACACAGGCGTCACTGCTCATGTTCAGTTGAAGGCTTTACTATTAGCATGAGTTATTACTCCCCAAAGGAGTGATATAACCTCGGAAAACGTGAGAAACCCTCGTTCCTGTCCAGTAGAATGACGGCGCGTTTGTCTCTCCTCAGCCCTTTGTCATTCATGACATCAAGTCCCTGATGGAGGGAGAACAGTTCATTAACTGCCGCCAGATCCCAGTGCCGGACCAGCAGCCTCCCCCCTGCCTCGGGCTGGGACTCCGGGGGGGCTTGGGGGGGGTGGCGGACGTGCTCCAGGAGCCCACGAACGCCGTCGAGCTGCGCTTCTTCTACAGCTGCCAGTCGCGCTCCGCAGAGGCCGTGCGGGAGATCACGGAATTCGCCAAGAGCATCCCGGGCTTCGTCGGGTTGGACCTGAACGACCAGGTGACCCTGCTGAAGTACGGCGTGATCGAGGTGCTGATCATCATGATGGCGCCGCTGATGAACAAGGACGGGACGCTCATCTCCTACGGCCAGATCTTCATGACCAGGGAGTTCCTCAAGAGCCTGAGGAGGCCCTTCTGCGAGATGATGGAGCCCAAGTTTGAGTTCTCCGTCAAGTTCAACATGCTCGAGTTGGATGACAGCGACATGGCCCTCTTCCTTGCCGTCATCATCCTCAGCGGGGGTGAGTCATAAGGCGGTAACATTCTGCACCGTGAAACCATGAAACATGGCTTCGTCTCAGCTCATGTAATGACAGCTAATGTATGTTCTCGCTATTGTTGTTTTTGCGGTCCCGGCAATGATTCATCGGAAGTATAGCATGTATGTTGCGAAAGAAATGAAGCGCTGTGTGATATGTTTTTAATCTCAGGCAGGGGGGAATTACATTGATAACATATCTGAGTTATCATGTCAGCGGCTACTAAAACACAAGTCAACTTGTTCTGTCCTTGACCATTACTTCAAATGTTATGAATGAGCTGCTGTGTCTGGTGTCTGTAAACTCGACTGTAGCCAAGTTACACTCGTTTGCTACTTACAATAATGCTTAACAGAACCATAACTGCTTGTCGTGTCCAGTGTCCTCCCTCTTCATTTGAAATACAACACAGCAGATTCAGAGGTGGTTTAGATTGTCATGGCTTTTTGATAACAGTCCAACCTTGAACCCGCTCGTACCTCGATTACCCAAATCAGACAACTCCAGGAGACCTGTGAAACATTAACCTAAATGACAGAGACGATAGTACGAAATGGAGATAAACGCAGAGTTGTGTAAATATAGAACTCGTATTTTTATTTGTATTGTGTTTCTCCGTTTTCCATCGCCAAGTACATGAAAGCATTCCTCCTCCCAGCCTCAAAACGTCAGTAGATAAGTAGGCTCAACTCAGTCGTAGCCCTCCTCCTTCAGGCACACCCCACATATGGCTTCCCGTCTTAGTCAGAGTTTGAGCCTACGTTAGATGTCACAAAGCCATAACGTGTCACTTTATTAAGTGTATTAAGTGTTGAGCTGCGCTGACTGGAGCCCTCCTCTCTCCGTGTGTGTGTGTGTCCGCTCCTCAGATCGTCCGGGTCTGCTGAACGTCAAGCCCATCGAGCAGCTCCAGGAGACCGTCCTCCACTCCCTGGAGCTCCAGCTCAAGCTGAGCCACCCGGACTCCATGCAGCTGTTCGCCAAGCTCCTCCAGAAGATGACCGACCTGCGGCAGATCGTCACGGACCACGTGCACCTCATCCAGCTGCTGAAGAAGACGGAGGTGGACATGTGCCTGCATCCGCTCCTGCAGGAGATCATGAAAGACCTGTACTAGAGAGAGAGACGCAGAGAGAGAGAGAGAGAGAGAAAGAGAGAGACATAGAGAGAGAGAGACACAGAGAGAGAAAGAGAGACACAGAGAGAGAGAGACACAGAGAGAGAGACACAGAGAGAGAGACACAGAGAGAGAGACTCAGAGAGAGAGAGACAGAGAGAGAGAGATACAGAGAGACACAGAGAGACAGAGAGAGAGAGAGAGAGAGAGAGAGAGAGAGAGAGAGAGAGAGAGAGAGAGAGAGACACACACAGAGAGACACAGAGAGGGAGAGCCAGAGACTCTGGTCGTAATATGAGAACATATTAGTCATTGTGCCACTGCTGAGCCTAGACATTTCACTGTAGTAGAAAGCCACCAACAAGCAGACTAAACCATAAAGGGACCCGTGCCATACATTGGGGGGGTTTACAGCCTTGTCTTCAAACAGAGAAAGGGATCGAGGTCAGGGGGATAGAGGTTCTCAGCCTTTGAATCATCACTGTGAATAGTTACCCCGCGCACGAGCTCTTTGCCAAGCAGTGTCCCTGCATGTTGCCCAGCTGCATGTACATGATGAGTACAGCTTGTGTTCCTAACACAAACGGATCCCCATGCCAAGGCGTCAATATATGACCTTTTGTAAACCACTTAATCCAAGATTACCATTGGCGTGATCTTGATCTTGTTTGACTTATAAGTCACCCTCTAATGTGAACGTGTGGAACTCAGACAACACTCTGGGCTCTTTGTTTATACATACAATATACAATATTTTTGGATCATTTGCAAGCTTTTTGTTGCCTACAAGCTTTGTGATATGAATGCCACACCCAGAGAACATTTTATTTTTCTTGTGTACAAATAATTTGCCTTCCTAATCTCTTTCCAAAGAGTATATTGGTTCATTTTAATGACCATTCTCTTTTTTATGTCGAATGATAGGGAGATAAATGACTTCTATTTGCTACTTTTTTATTGGTGAAACTGTATGTTTATATGATTGAAATTTAACTTTTACATTACATGATGACGTATTGATGTCAATGCGGGGAATATATATCAACATGTGTAAATAAATATTTTGTTGATGTTTTATTCTTTCATGTTTCAATGTCGCTACATATGATTTTATCTTAAAGCCGTACACTTAGACCAAAGGAGAGTGATTTCATTGTCCTTTCAAGTGTCTGACTAATAGCTTCCTACTACTGTATGTTGTAGGCCTTTGAGGTGTGCGTGCAACACAAACCCCTAGAGCTATTTTACAGATATTACATCACCCTTTCGTTACGTCTTTCCAAACGCACCCTTTTGTGATTGCAAAATGTGAACTCTGTTGAACGCAAAATCAGATGGTTGAAATATGATTACCAGCTGGACTTGGGGGGTCCTTCTGAAAGTAGAATGAAAATGCAACACACAATAAGCATGGCACACCACATTCAAAGTAACATTTTCCTATAGTGAACATGTTTTTAAAATGAGTGAAAGTGCACATGCAGCTGCAGTCATGGACATTCAATAGTTAAACGCAAACTTGGCAGCGAAACATGATTTCAGTGACATAATATAAAGCCTATGTAGGGTCCTGTCCTTGAAAGTAAACAGAACGATGATGAATGAGTTCCCCGCGCGCAATTTGTAAAGCTTCCCTTAAAAGATAAAATCACAGAATGGTTTCATTTCAAATGACCTAAATCAACAAGTTTCAGTCGGTGAAAACTACCATCCGTGTACTTGAGAGTACAGCAGGATACACTAGACTGCCACTTCTGTAGGAGCGCCCTAATCCAGCGTAGCTTGAAGGGATTTCAAAAGCTTGTCGATCCTGTTGAGCCACACAAGTCCAGCCTATTTCCTCTGCTGCAGTAGGAGAGAGAAGTGAGTTGACCCTAAAAATAAAAGTTGGAGTTGGCAGGTGGGTATTCTGGAAGTGGGCCCGGTGGTCCCTTCAGTGATGATAATTAAACAAGGTTATTATGTTGTGTCAGCATATCCTTACTTTGTTAGTAACCGGTCTCAGCTGACCAGATCCTGCCAACATTCTTCAGTGGCTCTGCCAAATACTGTTCAAAAGTATATTTTCCTGTTCTCCAAAGCTCCTAAAAGAACAGTGTCCAAAGATAGCCTTTGGTTAACACAGGGATATCATGTTTTTGTTTTACTGTAATGGCATAGTTCATGTTTGTCTCCACAAAAGACTGCAGCTTCTATCTGTCATCTCTGCTGTTTAGACATTAAGTAGGAGTTCCAGTTAGGATTTTGTTTTAGAAACTTGATGAGACACACCTGCATTTGAGAACAGAATAAGACCCATTCCTAACTCTATGAAGATAGAGAAAGTTCAAAACCCCACTAAATGATTCCGGGAACAGGACAGTTTGACACACCAGTTTAGGTTCTTGGAGGTCAACACGTTTTTCATACTTTTTTTTATGATAAATGATTTTGGGGAAAAGAAAAAAAACGGTATTTCCATTATATTTGTCATCATTGCAAACTGGTTACAAATGATGCTGGTGGTGAGAAAGAGTAGCAGTATGATGTCACTTGAGTTTACATTTAATTTAGATTACTAATGTGGAGTTGAAACAAGCCAACAATTAGTCATTATAAGACATTCAATTTGAGCAATAACAAATATGCAAAAGTGTATCTTTATGTATGTCTTACTTCTGACAAACAAATCACTTAGTAGAATTAGTAACATACGTTGTACTTATTTGATTCTTTGCTTTACACAAGTTGTCTTTTGGGGGTCAGATGGCTGAGCGGTTAGGGAATCGGGCTACCAATCAGAAGGTTGCCGGTTCTATTCTGTCTGTTGAGTCCCTGGGCAAGGCACTTCACCCTACTTGCCTGGGAATGTCCCTGTACTTACTGTAAGTCACTCTGGATAAGAGCGTCTGCTAAATGACTACATATTTGGTGATAAATCAGTGAACAGTAGGCCCTAAGCTCCTTGTTTTTACGACACACACAATGAGACCATTAAAAATCTTCAAACCTAAAATACTTTGATATGAGAAAGTCTAAGGCTCATTCTCTTGTAAAGATGGACAAAGATTTAAGAATTTGTTAAATTCAAATGTCTGGCGTAGTCCCGTAATCCACATGGCAGTATATGTAATTTAGCCAAACATTTGCCAAACCCGTCTTAACTATTTGAACAAGCATTCTTCAAACACGCCTACATTTCTCAGTATCTGCTGTACAGTTTTCCTTTTCTCTGAACTTCTTTTCTTGTGAAGCAACATGATGGTTTGGCAATCCGCATTTCCATACATCATGATGATGACTATAACAAATTTGAGCTGCTGAAATCACCATTATAACTTTTAAGCCCTTATATCATTATAATTGAAATCAAATCCAATTTATTTGAATAGCCCTTTTTACAAGAACTGTCACAGAGGGCTTCACATACGCCCAGACAACTGCCCCTCAACCAACCTAAACCTTCAAGGAAGACAAAGAAAAACTCCCAGAAAACTCATTAGAGGAGACAAAATGGAAGAAACCTGGGAGGAGCAATTCAGTGAGGGATCCCCTCTTCCAGAGACGGTTGGTGAAAGAGAGGTGCAGAACAGCCCCTATAAAATTCAGGCCCTATAACCCATAGAATGAATGTAAAATCTCATTCTGGTGACCAGAAACATCTCTTACAGCATTTCTAACTTTCCATGTTTCTGTTACGAAAATTGACGTTGGGGTTTGCTCACCTGCACCTGCACCAAAAAGAGACATCTGGAGTTCTCTACCAAAAAGAAAATATAATTTCATTCACTTTTTTTCTAGTCATTGAATGTATGTATCGATTTGATCAACAGTGAGCAGCAATGTTTCTGATTTCCGACTTGTTCTCCTCTCATTTTTGCTGTAGAGCTGACTTTTCGCACATGTAATCCATTACACTGGGAAATTACTTCACAGATTTATTTCACAGATCCTTGAAGCTACACTTGGTCATAAATAAATGTAAAAAAATTGAAATAGGGCCAATTATTTACTTCTGGGATTTCCTTCAGCTCTTGACAGTGGTTTTACAAATGAAGACAAGCAGGAAGGCCCGCTTCATCCAAGGCAATTGGCTGGAACAGGATTGCAGGATTGCAGGATTGCAGGTACATAATTGGCTGGACAGTAGCAGCACTGAAACAAAAAAAAATTAGAAATTGACATTGCACTGGCACTTAGCTGTTTGTGTTTCTGAACAACTCTCTGTGGGCCTCAATAGCATACACAACATGTTTATGAGAGACAAAACCTTTCTTTTTTTTTCATGAAAAAGCCTAGCTATAGTACCTTTCAAAACAAAATGTGGTCTTGTGACCTCAATTTCACAGGCCTTTCTGATTTACAGCTACCCAATTTCACTGACGTTCAAAATATTATTACATATATTTCTATGTCTATGGATTTCCAATTCCTTACAACCAATGTTAACATTTTTAGGACATTGTTATGAACATATCTATTAACAATTAAAATACTTATGACAGCATCTTTAAAGACTTTTATCCCACTAACCCATGGTCTTTCATGTAAAACGCATACCATGCCAGTAAGAGAGCAAAATATTTGTAAATTGACCCTATTGCTAAAGAAAATCTTTGTCTGGGATGACTCACAGACGCGTGGTGTTCTGAAGTGACTTCCAGGTCGTTTCCAGAGTGTGGCTGAAGTTGCATAATACTAGATTTATTCAGTTTGTTGCAATCTTTCCATACCCAGTTTCAATGTGTTGCCCATGATGTCCCGCAGTGGAAAAAAACCTGCTTTAACATATTGCACCACTAGCACATACCACCCCCTACTGGATGGTACGCAGAAAGTAGGCAGTAGTGTCTCTGTTTACTAATTGAAAGGAAAGCTGCATTAACAGTACCGTTAAATGCACATAATATAGTATATTTTGCACCAAGATTGACGAAATTATCTTTTACATTTCAAGTGGATGGAAAAGTGAAAAATCGAAGCGTGGATGATAAAGTCGGACGGGAAATGGAACACTAGTTAAATGTTGGTTTCCATTCGGAAGTATTAAATTGTCACCCCCATCACTTAACGTGCGTTTCAGTAGTTATGACAAGCATGTTGAACTTTCAGTAGATTCACTTGCTGTATGGATTTCCAAATGTCTTAAGGGTACGCGCTGAAATGTCGGAAGCAGTGTTTCAGGCACCTAAACGGCGTGCCAGAGTGTACGAAGCCTACGAAGCTCCGTTCCCCGTTCTTTTGACAGCAGAGGACGCAAAACTACCGGTGGATCTAGTCTACAGGGCAGAGATAGTGAATAAGAATGTTATCGTCAGGGATCCAGATCACATCCAGGCTTTGTATGGCAAGGTATACTGCATCTCAGCGCTTATTCTACAAAGGTGTTTTGACCTGGTCGTTTTTATACTATTGTCGTCGCCACAGTTTTCTTCCATGTCATGCCATAACAGTTTCTGTGCTCCAGGGTTACTTTGGTAAAGGGATGCTGTCCAGAGCCAGGCCAGATTACTGCATCTCTAATACGTGGGAAAGTACGTGGTACATGTGTCACAAACTTCAATATGTTTTTGGCATTGGTAAATGTATTAGAAATTATCAATACTAATATCTGTTCTATTTTGTAGAGCTTGGTGACCGTCATCTACCGGTCATCTCTCAATCTAAGTAAGTGCCTATTTGACTTTAACAATGCAGCAACGACATATTGACAGTATAATCTTATGCAGCAATAAGTCTACTGTCATGACATACATTCTGCTTCCCAGATATCAACAGCGTCTGAGCTGGGTACGGGATGGCCTTCTTGGCCAGGGATTGGAGCTGGACGCCGTCAGTCAAACACTACAAAAGTTCTCCCGTCAAGTAGACATAGTAGACAGTGAGATGACTGGAGTTGAGAATGGACATAATGATGGTGAGAGCCCACACAGCCCTACCAGTGAAGGAGTGGAGAGGGCAGGAGGAATAGACCTGGTAGATACCTCCCAGGAGGCTGAGCTAGATGGTAATGTCCCCCAGGCCAAGAGGCCAAGGAGGCAGGGAGACTCCAGGTTTGACCCCCTAGCAGAGCTCTATCCAGAGGAGCCACAGCAGGTGGACCCGCAGGTCTTATCTAAGGTCAAGTGTGCCAGGCATGATGACTGGATCATTCACTGTGGCTGTCGGCTGGAGGAGAGCCATCTACAGGCAGAGACCCAGACCAGAGCAGACTTGCAGAGAGACTATCCGGGCCATGAGTATGTGCTTGTGGAGGAGGAGGATGATGAGGAGGAGGATGAGGAGGAACAGAAGAAGGAAATGGGAGAGGCAAGTTCAAGTTTGGGCTATTTTCATTTTAGATTCTGTATATCTGTATTTCTGCAGAAAGTTCGTTGTCGACATATCTAATTATATTGTCAGTCACTGCTAAACGTATTGTCAAGCTAAATGTGAGCCAATGTTTTTTTCTATTATCTTCCTTTAGAGAGACAGACCATTAAGGCACGTATGCCGAATTAACCCTTTCACAGTGATAGAATACCTACAGCTGAGCTTAGAAGAGGTAAGCAAATGAATCAAGTCAAATGAATATGATGCAATGACTCCTGAACGGCAGACAATATGAATAAATGTCTCTTGAAGTACTTAATTTTACTGTCATTTGAGGGAGTGTCGAGTTCTCAATGACAGGCTTATTTTCACAGCTGGCTCTGACGAGCTGTATCAGAAGCCAATGAAAACAACTGAGCGTGCTGTGATCGTGGCGAGGAGCATTCCTCCCGTGTCCTCGGGAGCCCAGAAGCTCATGTTAACACAGCCCTCCCTGCTGGAGCGGTGCGCTGACTTAGAAATTGGCTCCCTTGATGGGAATGTTATCAACCATCAGTTCTTGCTCAACTCATTGGGGGATAATCAAGGGATCACACTTGACAACTCCAAATGGATAGATGGGTGTTATTGTTTTCATGTCAAGGCGTTTCTTTTGTGGCTCTCTGCCTCCCACGCCAAATGTGTTCCTGAGGTAAATTCATGTTGAATTAGTCTCGGAGAGTTCTGCTGTTTCAACTCGCCCCCGTAGTCCCGTGAGCAGGCCTTGACAGGAGTCCTGTTGGGGCCTCTTAAATTAGAAGAAGTGTAAAGCCTTTTGCGAAACGGAGCACTTCAGTTGTGTTTTTCTAAACAATTCTTTTAGAACACAAATATTTGTCCATTTCCCCCCCCCCAGGCGTTTTTCTTGGTCTATGCGTTGGGGTGCCTTTCAGTTCACTACGATGAGGTAAGAACTTCTGTATGTAAGCTTTATGCAAACTGCCTCTTGAACATCTATTGCTATTATTTAACCACCCACGTCGAATGTTAGGAACAGCAACGTGTGTCTTTCTTCTTTTTTTAAGGAGCCATTGTCGATTTGCCAGCTTTGGGAAATGTTCAGTTCTATTCAGCCGCATTTTGAGACGACGTACATGGCCTACCACTATTTCCGTAGTAAAGGCTGGGTCCCCAAGCCTGGAGTCAAATACGGGTCAGACTTCAGTAAGTATCAACAAAACCTTTTTAAAACCTGAAAAATTCAAGTAAAACATACCTGATTCAGTAGTGGATACTGCATAATCTGCCTCTTACAGCGTACCAACAACCATGAATACCGTGTGTTAGCAGCAACCGCAAGCAGTTTGTCTGTAATATTAATGATGTGAAGGGCAGAAGGGGCTGCAGGTTGATGTCAGTCAGGGTTTGGTTTCCAGAGAGCACTGAAAACCTCAAGATCAGGTGTGAGCATTTGACCAAATCATCGTTAGTCTGACTCTTGGATGTAATGCCATGTTGAGCGGGCACACTATTTCGAAAGTGGCTTTTACGTCTCTTACTACTTTTCTAGGTCAAGGTAAAAATGCTTTGAACAGTGACTTTCTAGGCGTTGAACCAAACGTAATCTCGGTGTAACTCAAACCCCTAAGTTCAAGGAGGGTTAATCAGATGGGAGAATGCTAGCTGTGACTCAGCCAACAGCAGACTCACTGGAGACGGACTCATATGATCCCTGTCTGCCACAAACGGAATCAATCACAGATTTTCCAGAAGGTTTAAGTAACACCTTACCTTTTTCATTGAATTATTCAGACCCACTAAGCTTTGCTTTCCTTGCCCTCCTTGGCATGCGTCCTTGTACACCATATGAATTTCCAAGGAAGCAAATGTTACTCCCGGCCAGCAAGAGCTCAGACTGTTTAGTATGTCACTCTGTGCTTCTGCTCCTTCCGACATACAGTGCTCTACAGAAAAGGACCTCCTTTCTACCATGCAAGGTTAGTATGAGTGTAAGGACAGTATTCAAATTCAAAAGCCATTGTGCTTTTTCCTCATAATTATTTTTGTATTGTTAGTTACTCAGTGGTGGTGGAGAGGGTAGCTGAGTCATTCCAAGGTGCACCACTGCGACCCTTCAACTGGAGGTCACTGGCAGCCCTCAGCAGAATCACCGGCAATGTCTCCAAGGTAACCGCTTCTGTATCTACGGCGATAGCACATCACTGAGCCGGACCTCGACAACAGAGATGTATTTGATTTATATAGGATTGTTGGTCATTAAACATATGGCCATACAAATATAAACATGGCCATGTTTGGACTGACCCCAACTGAATGGAAGGAACGTAAACCGTTTTGTGTGTGTCATTCAGGAGCTGATGTTTTGTTACGTCATCTATCCAGAGGACATGACCAAGGAGGACCTGCGTTCTCCTGAGTGCGTGCGCAGGGTCAGAGTTCAGGTGGGATAGATACATGCAGGCTTCCTGAGCAGTGACAAAAGACCTGTGGTTCTCAACCCTGGTCCTCAAGTACCCCCTGTCCTGCATGTTTTCGATGTTTCCCTCCTCCAACACACCTGATTCAAATGAATGGTCGTTAGCAGGCTTCTGCATAACTAGACAACGAGCCATTCATTTGAATCAGGTGTGTTGGAGCAGGGAAACATCTAAAACATGCAGGACAGGGGGTACTTGAGGACCAGGATTGAGAACCACTGCAATAGACCCTGATAACACAGGACTTTGTCATAGGACCTGCTAACAGACTCTCTCCCCTCTTCTTTCTCATCGTTAGGAAGTCATTGTAAGCAGGTGGATATCATCGCGAGAACGCACAGAGCAAGAAGATGACATTTGATTTGTAGTTTTGGATTTGACCCTTTTTGATTTGATTTTTTTTACTCTTGTGTGTGTATGCATTGATTGTCTTGAATATTCTCAATAACTTATATTAGTTTGCGCTTGCGATTTTTCCATCACATTTTCTGTGAAAATACAAATAAACATGTTTTGCAAATGCGTAACATTGATGTATTTGCACAGACAAAAATATCAGAAGTCACAGTTAATTGAAGTTATTTGATAGACTTGCGTAAGGGAATAGCCTCTTAAACATGAACAATTAGCAATACACTCTAATGCAGCAAGGAAGGAAGGGAACCAGAGGTCTCTGTCACAACACGTGTGCCTCTGAAGGCACACACACTTATGTTGCTACTTCTACACACACACTGACACTTCAGACCAATTTAATTACAGGCCATCCAAACAGCTTACATGTTTTTCCATCCAAACTTTATAATCACAGACAAATCGTTTTACACAATGACCATTCAGATACGTAAAAAGCACTGCCATTTAACAGCATGGATTTGTCCTTTAAGTCTTTGTTTTCCTATCTTTCTCTTCCTCACCAAAATCGGTTTCTTTCCGGGGGCTGTCTACTATGTAGAAATGGTTCTTGGTGATTTCCCGACACAGAGTAGTGTACTTTGATGCCCTCTTTATCCTAGGCAACACAAAGCTCTGTGTGAACGCGTCCTTGGTGAGTGGACGCTTTCCCTGAGTGCCCAGTACGCAGTTTAGAAACATCAGAGTGTAGTTGTAGCAGTTGTGGGTTTCTTCATCAAACCTGCAGTCAACAGGAAGACATTTTCATGGATATTTGGGAGAACATTTGTGAAGAAGATTTTTTTTAATAAGTTGGTAAGCTTTAAATTAATAAACAAATAGGGGATAGGTTTGGCTGAGTGGTTAGAGCTTTTGAATGCAGATCAAGATGTCACAGGTTCAAATCCCCCTCTTTATGTTGTTTTGGATCAAAGTGTCTGCTAATTCAATATATCATGTATTATTAATACTTACTGATGACTATTACTGAATAAATACTTTCCCCTAGCAACTCACCGTTGCCATAGTGTATCCCACATCGGTGCCTGGGAGAACTTGTCGAGGTACTGGTTCCACTGGTCAATGAGGTTGTACATGTCAGGCTGGACCAGAGGGATGCTGAGGCACTTCTCCCATCCTTGGCAATCCTTTCGAACCCCTGTCTTTGTGTAGTTGTAGACCAATCCTACATGAAACCAACTGTTACTACGGTGTGGCCACTCAAACAGGGTTTCAAAATGTATCACATCTGAACTGTTAGACTTGAAATTGCATTCACCATGTTTCTTCTAGTTTGAGCAGAGATAGCAAATACCTACCATTGGTATCAGTGATCCCCGTGTGCAAATCTGACCCTCCATCAAAGTTGCTGAGTAAAGAGGAACATGAGGTGAAATGACTGGACAACTTTTCCCTACTTGAGATTTGATCCTGCCCTAGCTGTCCCTACAACATGCAGCACACAACGCTCGTTACCTGGATGGGTTTTCCTGGGCGGGCGCCACGAGGAAGGAGCAGGGTGTTTTGTGTCCGTTGGAGAAGGGGTTGGGTATGCTGATAGGAGCCTCCTCCAGCCTCCTGCCGCTGAAGCTGATGCCACATTCAGGGCATTCTTCTGGGACGAACAGGCAGAAGATGTCCTTGTGGCAGTGGCTGAATTTGATCACACTCTTCTCCATTGACGGGGAACATGGAGCTCCTGCTGTTTCCTCTGCTGCCAAGGGCTGTCGTGTGGCTTCATGCGGACTCAGCGGCAGTTGGATAGAGTTCCGACTGTTGTGTGACGTTCACACAGGCTACTCATCTGTCACAGAGTGGGAGCCGAGCACCGACCGACTGTATCAGATTGCACATGGTCAAACCGTCCTCTTTTCAATCGTTGCCCAATTTTTTTCGACTCCTTTTCTCGACTGTTTCGGAGAGAGCGTCCTCACCTGTAAAAGAAACCTGGTGCCGTGTCACACTGGGCCACAAGCCACGTTTTCAGGGAATTCTCAACTTTGTGTATACTGGAGAATACAGTCCATTTAGAGTAGGACTTTGGATGGGCTCGGGTTACTTCTAAGCAATGCTTAGCCTTTTGAAGTGCTTCTGTGCAACTGTATCACCGAAACTATTAGCCATAGGTCAAATTACATAACAATGGACAGCACATTGTCCCATGCCGACAGTTGAGCACATGCAACATTTTAACTTTAAAGTAGTGTGATGAAAACAATGACTCGGTGATTGTCTGGTTGATTTTAGTTTGTTTTCTCTTGTGAACCAAAACATAGTGGTAAAGTGACAACAAGCTGTACATTTTCAAGATTGTCTCTTATAAAGAGATTTATATAAGATGGTTGGTCATTAAACATATGGCCCTACAAATATAAACATGGCCATGTTTGGACTGACCCCAACTGAATGGAAGGAACGTAAACCGTTTTGTGTGTGTCATTCAGGAGCTGATGTTTTGTTACGTCGTCTATCCAGAGGACATGACAAAGGAGGACCTGCGTTCTCCTGAGTGCGTGCGCAGGGTCAGAGTTCAGGTGGGATAGATACATGCAGGCTTCCTGAGCAGTGACAAAAGACCAGTGGTTTTCAACCCTGGTCCTTAAGTACCCCCTGTCCTGCATGTTTTCGATGTTTCCCTCCTCCAACACACCTGATTCAAATGAATGGTCGTTAGCAGGCTTCTGCATAACTAGATAACGACCCATTCATTTGAATCAGGTGTGTTGGAGCAGGGAAACATCTAAAACAAGCAGGACAGGGGGTACTTGAGGACCAGGATTGAGAACCACTGCAATAGACCCTGATAACACAGGACTTTGTCATAGGACCTGCTAACAGACTCTCTCCCCTCTTCTTTCTCATCGTTAGGAAGTCATTGTAAGCAGGTGGATATCATCGCGAGAACGCACAGAGCAAGAAGATGACATTTGATTTGTAGTTTTGGATTTGACCCTTTTTGATTTGATTTTTTTTACTCCTGTGTGTGTATGCATTGATTGTCTTGAATATTCTCAATAACTTATATTAGTTTGCGCTTGCGATTTTTCCATCACATTTTCTGTGAAAATACAAATAAACATGTTTTGCAAATGCGTAACATTGATGTATTTGCACAGACAAAAATATCAGACAGTTGAGCACATGCAACATTTTACTTTAAAGTAGTGTGATGAAAACAATGACTCAGTGATTGTCTGGTTGATTTTAGTTTGTTTTCTCTTGTGAACCAAAACATAGTGGTAAAGTGACAACAAGCTGTACATTTTCAAGATTGTCTCTTATAAAGAGTTTCTATGGTGTAATTCTTTGTTGCAAACACAAACCATTTAACATCTGTTATATGAACTGCACTCGATTTAACCATCTGATTTGTCAGCAATGTAAAAGCCATGCAGAGAAATCTCTTTGTAGACTCTGAGATATTTAGAGACAGTCTTGATGTGAGGAAGGACATGTTGCCCGGTAAAGACATCTCTGCTCACACAGTCTTTGCCCTCAATCCGTCTCATGTGGTTGATAAAGGCCAAAACAAAGCCATAACAGCAAGAGGCAAACTCCCTCTCCTCATGAAACCTGTTTCAAAACACAAATCTGTGTCAGTTCGTTTCGTTAGTTGTGCTGATGAACATTATAGAGAGGATGAAAGTGTATGGACCTGTGAGGGGACCACACGGGAAGTAAGGAGAATTTCTCGAGCTCGCTGTCCCACTGCCTTCCAAAGACTTCCTCTCCTGGTGCTACTAGTGGCACAGATATGCACTGCTCCCACCCATGGTTATCTCTCTGCATACCTGACAAAGTGTAGTTGTAGACCACACCTGGAGAAGACATATCAAGGTACTTGACGATATGTAGGCTAATTGATGCTGATTATAATAATACACGTTTTATATACATAGCCTACTTTCTGAGATTACCTTTTGAGTTTGTAATGCCAACATGCAGTTCGGAGTCATTGCATTCACTATAGGACGAAAAAATACAGATAACCACATTAAAGGGACTAAAGAACAATAAAAAAACACTGATCATGTAATTTAGTCTTCAAGTCAGCATTTACATGGTTCACCTTATAAACATTGGTCCTTGTTGAGAGCCTATGACAAAAGTGCGTGAAGCCTTGTGTCCGTTGCTGAATGGACATGGAACAATAACAGGTGCATCGAGGAGGCCAAATCTCATTGTGGAGCGACAAAGTGGGCATCGTGTAGGTTCACTTATTAGCTTATTGTCATCAGGCATGGGCATCTGATGTAAATTATTTTGGCAGACAAAACTAAAAATATATCGATCGCAATGACTAAATTTCAAGACAGTGTTTTCCATCTTACCGGAAAATGCAGGTGTGCATACGGCGCCGTGACAGGTGTTTAAAGGCGGAGTCAAATGCTGAATTGCTTGGCTTCAAAATTATCATAATATGTGTGTGAAATATTTGAATTGTAAATCATTCGTTTATTTCAATATTATAAAGCACATTGTAATTGTAACAGTAATCCTAGAAATTATTATTTGCCAACAGGCTTAGTACTCGGAACTATTTGTTAGTCGAACCTGGGAGTTCTTAGGTACCATTTCAGCTCGGACCCAAACGTGACAACAGGAACAAATAGATACTGTTGCGCCAATGTTATTTTGGGTTGAAAATGACCACGAAGCAAGTCACCTGCAGGTAGATTTTATTTTACATTACCCATCATAATTCAGTTTCTAGAATCAGATTTTGCAATCCAAGAGTTAGACTAGCTAGCTAACCCGCTACCTAGCTAGCTTCTGTGTTTTTGTCTCTTGAATTGCTAGCTGCACATTTGCATTGCACTTGGTGCATGGCCATTACATTACTCATTAGCTATATCTAGCGGCTCGGTACTATACAGTACTCTACCTTCTTCTGTAACTTTCGAGCATTTTCGATTGTGGTACAGATAGCTGGTTAGCTAATGTAAGACAGCATTGTGATCAGCCTGACTAGCTAATGTGTTTAGCGCCATACGTTTTGATGTGAACATTGGTAGCTACGGCTAGCTAACTTAGCTTGAAAGCTACCTAGCTAGTCTGTCCAATTTCTTTCGCAAAATGTAGCTAGCTAACTAGCTAGGCTACCGCGTTACAATACCTCGCTAGCAAACTCACTCTACCAGACCCCATTCATTTTTTTAAGTTGCTGCATTTGGCCTTGGTATTAGCTTACGTGCTAGGAAGCTAACTCAAATGAATTGCTGTGCCCATTTATCACTTGTATTACAGATATTTCTTACATGGAGTATGCAGAGAAGGGAACAGGTGCATGTTCTCTCATGACTTGACTACAAGTAAACCGTCAACCATCTGCAAGTTCTATCAGAGAGGCGTGTGTGCCTATGGAGAACGTTGCAGGTAAGAGAGAACAGCACCAACTGCATATTTCAGATTTTCTTATTGCTCATTGTAATAATGTAGCTCCTTTATTACCTGCACTTTTCAATCCTCTAAAGACTGGCTAAAGTGTATAGACCTTATGCTACAACTAAACCTGAGCTACTCACAAGACACCACTGGTCGTGCTTGATGTTTGTTCCAGGTATGACCACATCAAGCCCGCTGGAGGGAGAGGGGGAGGCGTCCCTGCTGACCCGCCCAGCAGAAGCCCTGGTGTTGGGGCCTTTGTTCCTGGGGCAGGCCCTCCAGCAGCCACTGGGAGGCATGGCAAGAAACCCCTAGTCCTGAGGGATAGAGGTAGGCTTGATAAAGGTCGCTGCAACGTTGCATCCAAAAGCAAATGGTAAAGCATGAATGTGGTTCAGCATGTTTTGTAGTTTAAAACAATTGGGTTCATAGTTCTGCATCATGGTACTTTTAGGTGCATTACAATCTAGACCTAATTCAGATCATTGGAGCTCTGCCTTGAATTTGTATTTCAGTATGTTGTTAGCCACTAGGAGGAGTCATTGTCATACATGTACAGCAGTACATTGAGTTGCATTTGTATCCAGTGTTCCATCTTGCCTATATTGATCCTTAAAATGATTTTTTTTTAAAGGCAAACATGTTTCTTCTATCCTAAACAAGTCTCCCCTTATGTCCTCTTGCAGCGCTTGGATGTGACAGCCGCATGCTGCCGTATGGAGGAGAGAGTGCAGAGGTGGTGCCCGAGGCAGAGTGCTGGGACTACCAGGACCCCGCCGGCCAGGCCAAGCCCCAGACCTACCTGGAGGCCATGCGCACTGGGCTGGAGTGCTCTGCCACGGCCGGCCCCGGGCCCTACCCTGACATGCTCCCCCAGCAGCAGCCCCAGCTGTGCCCCTACGCTGCAGCAGGCCAGTGCCACTACGGCAGCAGCTGTCCCTACCTGCACGGTGACATGTGTGACATCTGCAGGCTCCAGGTTCTGCACCCCTCACGACCCGGAGCAGAGGAAAGCCCACGAGAAGGTTAGAGTCCCTCCCACACCCGTTAGCGCTAAGCATCAGGGAAAATGGAGCAAGCAAGTGACCGTAACCAAACCATTTGCTCCTGCGGGTCTATTCATTTTATGCAGTTTTCTTTATGTATATATATTGTGTGTGTATATATATGAATATATACGTATATATATATTACCCTCCCTATTAATACAATGAAACAATAAACACAACCTGTCTCATCTTCTGACCCCTCCCCCAGATGTGTATGCTGGCGTTCGAGAGCGACATGGAGAAAGCGTTTGCGGCGCAGCACAGCCAGGACAAGGTGTGCAGCATCTGCATGGAGGTGGTGTACGAGAAGGCGGCGCCCTCCGAGCGTCGCTTCGGCATCCTGTCCAGCTGCTGCCACACCTACTGCCTCAGCTGCATCCGCCAGTGGCGCTGCGCCAAGCAGTTTGAGAACAAGATCATCAAGTACGGTTTGAGCTGCGCCGTTTGGAAGATGGGAGTCGATGGATATGTCGTTGGGACCGTTGACTCATTAAAAAAAAATCCGTTTGTGGTTGTGTCTGTTGGATTTGTTTTTGGATCGTTGACTCATTTAAAAAAAATCCGTTTGTGGTCAGGCCTGTTAATGGAGAGAGACAGTGCACGATGTGGGACCTAGTAGAGGAGTTAGTCCGTTAACTGGGTTACCTAACAGCTCCTCCTCCATGTCTGTGTCCAGGTCGTGTCCCGAGTGCAGAGTGGTGTCGGAGTTTGTCATCCCCAGCGTGTACTGGGTGGAAGACCAAGACGAGAAGAACAGACTCATCGAGGAGTTCAAGTCTGGAGTCAGGTCAGACCAGCGCCCCACACGGCTCTCTCACCCCTTAAGAGTTCTGTTCCTGCTCAGTCATCATGTGTGGTGGAGCAGCTCCTCTCGTCGGACTGCTGCTGTCTCGTATTAATATAACTCCTGACATGAGTCATTCGCCAGATGATGTGAAAATGTGCATGTCACTGACCAACGCACCATTGGACTGGAGGTGACTGTGGTCATGTGCCGAGGGAGGGCTGTTGTCCTGTAGGTACCCATGAGAGCCAGCAGAAATAGACAGGGAAAGGTCAGCAGCTGGGACTCTAAACTGTAGATGGTGGAGAGCCATGGTAATCCATAACCACACACACACACACACACACACACAAGGAAGGATACACACACACTCGCCGAGCATCGTCCTATGAGAAGTTACCAGGGATTATACGAACCCCTTCATGTTGTGATATCAAATTATTTCCATATACATCAGGCTTAGCGGCCTCACCAGTGTCAAATCAAGTGTCGACGTCTAGGGAAGACGACCCAGCATGCTTCATGGGAAGAATCCACGTGTGATGTGTCTCGTCTTCCCTCCTCCTGCAGCAAGAAGCCCTGCAAGTACTTTGACCAGGGCCGGGGCACCTGTCCGTTCGGAGGGAAATGCTTCTACATGCACGCCTACCCCGACGGCACGCGCGCCGAGCCAGACAAACCTCGCAAACAGCTCGGCTCCGAGGGGAACGTGCGGGTAAGGGGGTCGTTGCCCATCACGTTGCACATGATGAGATTTTTTAAAGGTCGACGGAACAGCCGTTGAGGCCGGCCGTGAGTGAAACGGTTGTTCGTTTGTCGTTGTAGTTCCTGAACAACGTGCGTCTGTGGGACTTCATCGAGGAGCGGGAGCACCGGGCCGTGCCTCATCCGCAGCACGACGACGAGGTGAGCGAGCTGAGGGAACTCTTCATGCAGATGTCTGGACCGGGGGACGAGAGCGGGGTCCCACCCCCCGCCCCGCACTGAACCAGCCCTCGCCCACCAGCGCACCATCTCCCAGCCCCGCCCCGCCCCAGGGCTGGTAACCTGGTCTCTGATGTCTCATGTTAAACTGCATACAACACTGGACAATAAAAAAAAATATTCTCCCTTACTGTTAAAGTTACAATAGGTAATATTATTTCAGTAGTTTCATCACCTGTAAAGATGTTGTGTGAGCTCATGAGGCCTTCTGAGAGTTGTTCAGCAGCATAGACAGCTTAGTGCCAGTGGAATGTCCATTTTTAAATTTCGGAGCAGCCCGCTGCTTTCCAGCCAGTTATGTTACAGAAATCCCGTTCCAGCCAATTGCATTTGGCGAGGCGGGCCTTCCTCGACTTCATTTGTAAAACCACTGTCCATCAAACTCGAGCTGGAGGAAAGCGTGCACGTTCAGACAAGAATTGTGGGCGCCGTCTCTCCTATTTGAATTTATTTTACTAGTCCCCCTGATGAAGCTGGTGATTAAGATGTCGGGTCAGTTGATTTGGTAACCTAATTGAAGTTTGTGCGCGTTTGCATGAAGGTGGCGTATTCGGCAACGCGGGCAAAGTTTGCGTAATAGTGTAGTGCCTGTTGCCGGCTTGCGAGATCCAGGACATGTCCGCAACATGTTTATATACAATCCATAGACCTTTTTGTTTGTTTGTTTCTGCAAATAGCTCATGTAAACATGGTCACACGTGGCACTGCATGTCCTCGGGTCATGACTAAGACACCTGCCGACTTGCAACCTCATGCAGTGCCCGGTTCTCAAGAGAGCCAGATATAACCCCCATGCAGATTCCTGGAATTATAGTTGGATAATGGTACCTATTGTAGCTTTAAGCCTTTCTGGTTGGTTTGAGGTTTCTTTTTCTCCCCACCCCCCCCCACCCCAAAAAAATGGCATTTTTACTGTGTTGTTGTTTTGAGAGGAATGGTAAATCTGTACATAGACGTATCCACAAATGGTTCCGTTAGAGAGCTCCTATATTTTCCTGAGACGCTTTAGATAACGTGTTGTCAGAGTGGAAGTGTTTTTCAGCGTGGGTTTGGGATCTCTAGAAACATGACTGCTGCATTGTGGGATCTCTAGGAACATGACTGCTGCATTGTGGCGCAGGTCCAGCGGTGGCTGTCCAGACGAAGCTTAAGCAAGTTCTGGACTAAATTGCACTTTCAGTGGAAATGTTCCGTTGAAACTCCCTTTTTATTCTACGAGTCGGCTTAACCTCAGTCTGCAACACTAACCATATTGTGTACTGTATATTCAACACAGACCGAAGGAAAGGTGACTTCAATGTCACGCACCCAAATCTAGCTCAGACCATTTATTTCTATGAAACATGAAATTCTGCTGTGTTTTAGAAAAGTTACATTTTTGTTGTAACTAGTTCCTTATATGAACTGTCCAGTATATAACTGTTTATGGCTGCTCACTTGAGATTTAGTGACTAAGTGACTTTTATTCTTTAATGGTATGAAATCATGCTGACCCGATCCCACATTTTATGTGAGTCATTAAAAAAAGAGTAACTGGCAGAATGTCAAAGAATGATCTCATTAGTGTATTATATAAACTGTCTTGTTGAGTGACACTGGAAAGACTAGACAATAGCAGTGAGTTTGGTGTCTAAATATATTATGCTAAAATGTTTCAAATAATGTATAACCTATAAATCATCCATGAGAATGTTGATTTATAATTATCCACCTTCATTTCAGTATTAATTATTTCTTTGTTTATTCAATTACAAAATGAGTCCATTCACACAATAAATAAAAGGTTTGACAACACCATTGAGTTTCATAGCCTCTTCTCTATCAGGTATGACTTTGCTTGATTTTATGTATCTTTTCAATTAAGTCAGTCGTGATAGTATTTAGCTTTATTTTATTAAAATATGAATAAACATTTTTTTCAGGTGTAAGCTTATTCAAGTACAATTATAACCCTCAGAGGCAAACAATTACCTAAATATATGAAAATCCCTAATCATTGTAGACATGAGTCTCCTGACGCTCCCAATTCATCTGGTTGTAACAGACTGGCAATTACCTCATTATTAAAACCACTACCCTGTTTGACCTCAGTCTCACCATCATTCTTGGATCTAAGCAGGCAAGTAACAATCCCTATATACCTGCTCGTCAAGCTGTGTAATAAGTACTCATTTAAAATCAGTTTGAACGGTCATACATTTCATGGTGGCATTCACACCAGTGAGAAGACAAGTATAATCGCTATGGCAAAGTGTCTCTTAGTCCCGTAGGTCTTCAAACACCTGTGCCCCAGACACCATTCAGCACACGTGGTGAACATTCAGTGAATGTGGGGAAAGTCTGGTCACGTCGAGCACAAATCACTCCCAAGAAAAAATAGAGTGCAACTACACTTCATACAATATCTGTGAAGTCTCTCTCTCCTCCTGCTCCACCTCCTCCGGGGCAGTCTCTCCCTCTCCTCTTCACTTGCATTAGGTTGGCAACGGGGGTGGCTGAACGTGCATACAGTGACCGCCTGATGCGAGGCAGGCAACGTGGTAGAATCAAAGTCGTGTTCCATTGCGCCGCTCGTCTGTGCGGGCCAGCGGGTACGGCGAAGTGCCCCTAGAAAACGGGCATCCTGGTGGAGGTCAGGGTGCAGGTGGCCATGTCGGCCGTGTGAGTGGCTCTGTGCAGCGAGGGCTCGGATGTGCTGCGGTTGATCTTGGGGAGAGCGTGCTGCAGGAGCTCGATGGAGGACAGGACCTGGGGGGAAACACAGAGCCGCCACGGGAGGGTTCCGCTCCAGTGAAAACGTCAACACGGGAACGTAAACACGACCTTCGCCCCTTAATGTCTAATCGCTCCCGCTCGACTGCCATCGCCGTTTTCACGAAACGAGCCGGGTTCATACGGTCTACACACACCTGATTCAAATGAATGGGTCGTTATCGAGCTCTGTGGAAGCCTGATAACGACCGTTCATTTGAATCAGGTGTGCTGGATCAGGGAAACGTCTAAAAGGTACAGGACAGCGGCAACTGAGGACCAGGATTTGACACCCCTGTGCTATGGGCAGGAAGAGACGGCGCTGTGGGCGGTTACCTGAGGGAAAAGGGGTCGGTCGTCTTTGGACTTCTTGATGCAGTCGGCCACCAGCCTCTTCATGGCCTTGGGGCAGCTTTTATACAGCTTGCTGAGGTCAGGTGACAGATAGCCTCTGCCCACCATGTAGATGATCTGGGGGGAGAGAGAGTCAGTGGGGGTCAGTCACACGATGAACCAGAACCTCAGAGTTTTCTAGAGCGCACCGTAATAGCCAGACCAGCCAGTAGATATGTAATGTTATATAGTCTCTATCCGTTCCTACATTTAGATTTCTGATTTAAATCCCCTTAGTTATATATATATATATATATATATACATACATATACAAAGAAACAAAATAGAAGGCAACTGTCTGGAACGTTCTGTGGTATCAGACCTTATATACACATATATATATATATACATCTCTTGTGTTGAGACTGCAGCGTGACCATCGTAGAGCCTAGCCACATCATGGCCACACTGCTGATGACAGCCTTACTTACTACACACCCTGAAAAGCCTCAGACAGGGCTGGTTGTTTTTAGCTTTGTTTATTGTTTTCTTTTGACTCAAATGTGACTCGATGAGCTTTTCTACCATTTTTGTCTTCACCTGAAGTTTCACGACGGTACCAGTCGAGCAGTTCAGCTTACCGACTCTGAACCCCCCCCCGGGTTCGTTGGTACTGATAGCGCTGGCTCTTATCCATGTTCGTGTTTTGCATAGATACCACCTCACGCGTACGAACAGCGCGTCTCTTCTAGAGTGGCTCTGAGAAGTGTGTGCTGTAGTTACCTGGTCTCTGCTGGCTATCATAGAGTAGGGCAGCTCTCCTGTGCTGTAGTTACCTGGTCTCTGCTGGCTATCATGGAGTAGGGCAGCTCTCCTGTGCTGTAGTTACCTGGTCTCTGCTGGCTATCATAGAGTAGGGCAGCTCTCCTGTGCTGTAGTTACCTGGTCTCTGCTGGCTATCATGGAGTAGGGCAGCTCTCCTGTGCTGTAGTTACCTGGTCTCTGCTGGCTATCATGGAGTAGGGCAGCTCTCCTGTGCTGTAGTTACCTGGTCTCTGCTGGCTATCATGGAGTAGGGCAGCTCTCCTGTGCTGTAGTTACCTGGTCTCTGCTGGCTATCATGGAGTAGGGCAGCTCTCCCGTCATCAGCTCGTACAGCACCACGCCATAGGAGTAGACGTCAGACTGGAAGCTGTACGGGTTGTTGTCCTGCATCCGGATCACCTCGGGAGACTTGGCACAGAAGAGAGACCCCCGAGCCACTTACTATGACCATCGCGTCAATACAGTCGAGTCGCTATGTTCAGGTGTTCGTGTGTATGAAGCGATGAGGGAGGTTTAGTGAAAGCGTGGAAGGGGACGTGTTGATGCTTACCATCCAGAGTATAGATCCTGAGGGTTGTTCCACCTGGTGGGAGCCGCTCCACCTGGCCTTCACCGTAGCCAGGCCGAAGTCCCCGATTTTCACAGTCAAACTCTCGTGGAGAAAGATGTCTGAAGCCAAGTCAAGGGGAGATCGGTGTGGAGTTGCGTGGTTTTTGCTATTCGAAAGTGTGTTTATGTCTTGAGTGTTTGGTAAGTGTCAACCACATTTGTCTCTCTTGCAAAGGATACTGTTGGATTTCATGTCCCGGTGAATGATATTCTTAGCGTGTAAATAACTGCAAGAGATAAGGGGAAGGTGACAGTTGACATACGTGACATGTATTGTCATTACTGGTCTATATGCAGATCCTGAGCCATGGAGACAGACTTATTTCTGGGGAAAGTAACAGCCAGAAGCCTGGCTCATTCAGTAAACTGTCGCTTCAAGGAACAGGGCCCCAGGCTGAACAAGACGCTTACTCCATGCCCTGAGCAGTCTGCCTGGCCACGTCGATGAGCTGGAACATCTGGAGGTTGGTCTCCTGGACGTGGAGGTGGTTGTAGAGGCTGCTCCCATCGCACCACTGGGTCACGATGGCCAGGTTGTCTTTGGTCATGTAGCCCATGAACAACAGGATGTTGACGTGTCGGGTCTTCCTGTTCGTCGGGAAGAAAAACGGAGATGGAGCCGCGTTCTCTGCGCCGCACGAGCGGGACCTTTCCTATTGGCTTCGGGGTGTCGCGCCGGCGCGCCCGGCTTACCTGAGGACGGCCACCTCGTTACGGAAGGCCTGGAACTGCTCCGGAGTGGGATCGGTCACCTTGAGGATCTTCACCGCCACGTCCCCTGAGAAACGACATTCACAGTTTCAAAGATCTAGGAGACGCCGAGTGCGTGCAGGAGTCGAACGAGTCAAGCAGGAAAGCGCTTTCAAAGTCACAGAGTCAACACGGGGTTTGTGGAACAAAAGGTTTCTAAACACGGTCACTAATACTCACCATGCCACTTCCCTTTGTAGACAGTTCCAAAGGACCCCGAGCCAATTCTAGAATGTAGCACCACCTCGCTGGCCTCAATCTCCCAGTAGTAACTCGAGTCTCTTTTGTCTCTGGGGCGCTGGAGGGGGAGGGGGGTCAACAGACTTCTATAAATGGCTTGATACATACCAAATAGAACTGAAATGAAAAGGTCAAAGATCAAGGATCAAGGAGTTTGTGCTGTGCGTGATCTCTAAATCCTACTATTCTGTTTTTCTCCTGAGAGTTGGAGGAGGTGGCTCTCTCCCTGTGCATGGGGGGCGGGACTTTCAGCTGAGACCAGCCTGGACTTAGGTCTGGAGGGCTCTCTGTACATGGGGACAGAAAGAGAAAACACTGCTTGTTATACTTATCCCATATGTCCCATCACAACACCGAGTTCTAAATAGACACAGAGTCATGCATTCTCCATGTAAAATAACCTTAACGAATAGATAAGAACTGAAAAAAATGTCAACAGGTACAACTAGATTCCTTACCAGATTCGTGACTTCTTAAGGCATCCTAAAAACAACAAGGGAAAAGAGAGACGTTTGCATTTTTCTGACATCCCGCATGCAACATTTCTCTAGATATTATGACAAAATGTTTGAAGGAATGCCAATTTTGTTAGCCACAACAGTAATCTGGGAGTTAGTGGGTGTTTACTTACACCCCTGCAATCCTTTCTACCCCTAAGAGTGATGAGTGGCAGATAATCTGAAATCATCCTGGAATGGAGTTGTGTTGCAACTCATCAGCCTCACTTACAAGCAGGTGGAGGCGGCCATTTTACGGTCAACATTTGAGCCCATGGTGACAGAGTAAAAGCAGTCCCTTTGATAGGCTGACAGCAGTCATACACATATCAAAATAACCATGGGTCGTGAACCAATGCCGAGGTACAAACTGGGCCAGGGTATCATTACATCAAGGTAGCCATGAAAGCAGTTATCCTGAGTCTGTGACTCAGCCGGGCTAGAGATTGTTACTTCTAACCTTGTCTCTGGTGGCGTCATTTAAAGGGCTGGAGAAGCGAACAGTACCTACTCTCCTCTTCAGGCCAAGCCTTCGGCAGCAGGAGCTGGCAGCGGGAGGCAGGCTATCTAGCTACACCCCATGACACCACAACAGAGCAGGGAGGTGAAGAAAAAGGAGGAACAGACAGTACAAAAACGCATAAAGAAGACAGGGAGGAGAACTACGTGGGCGACTAGTACACCCAATACAATTATCGAATCATTACCATCATCACACAACAGAGGGGAGGAAGAAAGGGGGGTGGGGAGAAAAGGCAGGACATGCCGAGAGAAGCTGAAAGGCCCTGCCAAGCTTAATGTTTACAACCTATGTGAGGTCAGCAGACACAGTAGTTAGTGTCTCACACGCTGGAGATCTGTCGTGTGTAAAAATAGCCAGATCTGCTTTCATGTTACGGCTATTTTGAGTTGGCATAAGAGAGCTGCAGAATTACACAGTGTGTGTGTATGTGTGTGTGTGTGGGGATGACTGAGCAGCTAGATCAGACGGGGGGAAGGAACCCCAACCAGAACGTTCCCGCTGACCTGCTTTAGCTACTGCCCATTAAGCTTCCCCGGGCCGCAACAACAACAACAACAACAACAAGAATCCACACATGGCACGGCAAACCGAAAACCGGCTTTCAAATGGAGTTTGAACGCTGCCGAGCTGTGTTTGCCTGTGGTTACCTCGTACATGCTGGTATCCAGCGGCAGGGCGGTGCTGACCATGTGGACGTTAGGGGTGGAGGTGGACCTCTGTCTGGGGGAGAGGGCTCCATCAGGGGGCGGACACGGGGCGACGTAGTTGAAGGCGTGAGGTGTGGAGTGTCTGTGATAGGAGCTGAGGGAGACAGGGGGAATGAACAACACTGAGCCGGTCGTGTTACCTTCCTTGACATGCACTTTCCCCAGTTAGTTTGACCACATCCTTTGTGTCTAAGCTCTCTCAAAATGTACGGTTTGTATTGCAGAAGCCCGTGTTATAAAATGAAAAAGAACGTTGTGAGTTTGGATCATGAGCCAAACTTTGCGGCGTCCACAGAGGGCAAAGTGCTCCCCTCTCTGGAGTAGTCTGTTGTTTGACGAGCACACCCCTGAGAAATACTACATGTCTGTGCTGCTGCTGTCCGAAGCCCCTGTGATTGGCTGGCTGGTCTGTTGTTGTGGCCTTCTGTTGATCTGCCACAGGAACAACCCACATGGAGAAGTACTCTCCGTTCCAGAGTTAACCCTCTCTTAGGACACCTGACTGACAAACGCGTAGACTGCCACGATAGTTACTCGGCATGCTTAAGGACCTCACTTAGCGCAGTGCTGGTACAACAAAAGATGTTGACGGTATATGGAGAAGCAAAAAAGGCACATTTATCTTTAATGAGATACTCGACTGGGAGAGAGTGCAGTCGGTAGAGCGAGGGTACAGTACCTGACGGGAAACCTGGAGAGAGAGTCGCGCATGCGCCGTGACGTGAGGGGAGGAAGAGACGGAGCACCACTTTCACCAGGGCTTGGGAACAGGCTGTGTGTGGGGGGGGAGCAGATCACAACAGATGGGACGTAAGCCCTTGCTGAAAATGGCAAGTTGAAAATCAACCCGCAAGTTTGCCTTAGGGCCCCGGCCATAGGTCGCTCACGTTATCAAAAGAATGGCCCTTTTGTTCTAAGCCCTGCCCGCATTTTTTTTTCTCTCTCTCATTTGATAAGAATGATAAGTATCATTACAGCAGAGGTAAGAGTCTGTATGCAAATCGTTCAGACAATGCAGTAGAGCTAACGTGGCGTGCGGACGGACTTACAGAAGCTGCCGGATGTTGCTCCAGTCCACGCACATGGTGGGGACCTTGGTGCTGCAGTGCTCGTGGAACTTGTAGCCACACGTTTGGCAACGGAAACCGTTCAAGAGAAACTTCTGGCATATGTCACAGAAAGCCAGCTTCAGAAACGTTTTCCGTACCTGCAACAACACCATCCTTTTCCATTATCGCAGTCGCATGAGAGTATATGGTCCAACAAACAAACAAAAAACACATTTCTGGAGCACTCACAAAGTTATGCGTAGTCAGAGGAACATGGTCCAACACTTCCACCAGAAGCTCCTCCCCGATCAGTGACACAGCGTCTGTGTTCCAATCCATTCGAGATTTTCTGCTACACGTGACATAGGAGGTGACAGAGAAAGTCAAATATGGTTCAAAGCTTCAGAGACAAACAATAAAATACCAGTTCAAGAGTGTGCTGGGCCAATGAAAGACAACCGTCCTAATATCTCGTCTACTTCATCCTCGGGTTAAGGCAGCGACGCGTTCTCCAGGCTTACCTTCTCTGGCCAGGATGGAGCCTAAAGACAGCGCAGCACTCGGGCTGAAGCCCCCGTACCTTCAGGGCTTTGATGAGGCAGTTGTGCAGAGTCATACCTGGCCGAGCGTTCACCTGGGGGAAACAGGCACCACATTCGTTTTTCCCCTTGATGTTCACCAAAACACTGACCTTCACCTTCAGTGATGAAGGTCAACGCACTCATTCGGGGGTGGACTCATCCTCGGACACGCTTACCACGGTGCGTTGCTTGTTAGGCAGGTAAACTCGGATGGTGCTGCTCGTCTTGGAGGCGTCTGGGATCTTCCCGTCCTCCGATGAGCGCCGCTGATATGGGAAGCCTTTCATGATGGTGGGGGACAGGCCAGCGTCATCAAACACAGAGTCCTTCAATCCAAAGCCATTGCTGAGTGTCTTCCAGGCACCTTGAATGTGCTCCATCGGTACACGCAAGCTTCAATGATCTTGGAAGATACAAAAAAATTACAGCAATCAACATTTCCTTTCAACTCTGGCTAGGTTCACCGAGAGAGGCCAACACCTGTGGGCAAGTTAAAGGGGAAGGACTGCAATTGTAGGGTTACCCTGACTACTGCGGAACATTTACATGAGGTGGAGCACAGTGAGGCTGCCAGCAGCTGTGTGACAGACCGACTCCAGGTTGGTCACCATTGAGGCTAGGGTTAGTAGACCTGGGGTTAGGGGGGGTCAGACTGGCCCGGGAAAGTGCTGGCTCTCATGTTATCACAGCTGTGTCGAGGCCTACCCTCAATTCTTAGCCGCAAGACCTGACAGACATGGATCAGTGTGTCAACATGCTGGGGGACCTCCTGCTGGTGTCATGTGCTCGTCACACACACACACACACACCACCCCACGCCAGTGGTTGTGCCCTCAAATGCACAGAACAACTGGTTTTGTCCACACACACACACCTCCCCACGTGTCCAGCAGCCGCACAGCACTACACAGTCCACAGCAGTGGCTGTGTGATCACAGAGGCTGGGAATGGGAGGTTCCTCTTGTCAAAACCCGACGTTCAGGTCCGTGGACTTGTAAAGGGCACAGCTAATCACACATGTGATCATTCGCGCACTCAGTGTGCAGGGAGAATGAGGAATGACATTCTTTGAATACAGTCATGTCATACCATTTACTGAGGGTAGGTACACACTAAATGTGTGGCGGTTCTAATCAGTCTTTATTCAGTGGAAGTTATGCAAGTTCAACTCCGGGCTGAGCTGCCCCGGCCTAGTAACATACCCACCACATTTTCTGGATAGCACTGAAAAAAGCTATTTGACGTCCTACACTTGTCTAAGTTGGAACGCTTGTGCAAGAAGGGTTGAAAATAATACATATCGATCCATTGCATTCCATTGACCGTCTCTGTGGCATGTCCCACCCTCCTATAGAACTATGCTGCCTAAACACTGTCGTGACTTGCAAAAGTTCAGCTGGTAACACAAGTGCTCACTCTTGAGTTTTCAGGATGCAAACCAGCTCAGCAACTCTTTCTGACTGCATGAGATACAGGCAAAATGCCAACGCTTTACTCTGCAATGTTAGGTCAACTTCCTCACTGGTCAATGTGAGCAACAAGGCCTGAAGAAAGCCTCTTGTCTCATGCACTTAGGTCAAAAACTAAAAACGGACTTGAATCACCTTGTTTATCTTCCAGCTAAAAACATGAAAGGAGTATGGTTGAACCTTTGTAATGCAGGTTATTTAAATGCACTCTGCGCTTAATGCACTGAAATACAAATTGACTACAATAAAACTATATAGAGCACAGATGCATGGATGTAAAATGAATAGGCAAATGTCTTAAATAACTACATTTTTAGGCTACTTGAAGGCCAATGAGTTAAGACTAGGCAAGCTACTTCTAGCATTTAGGTGTGACCAACATGGTTATGAGGAAATTGCTGAGGTATATGAGGTTCTTTCCTAATGGTGGCTATTGCAACTTACCTAAATATCGCCATCCGCGAGTTTGCTTACAGAGTAAATACCCCCATAACATCATCTCCATGTCGACCCGCAAGCAAACATGGCCATGACTCTTAATGTCAAGAAGACTACAAAAAAACGGAGCTAAGTGCTGGTCAACCCTGAGGACAAACTGTAACCTGACTGCATTGTGGAGTCTACTGTGCATGACAGAACCGATTTAAAAGGGACCATTAGATGTTGTTTAGGGGATTATGATTATGATGAATGATCCCAGGATCTATCACTCAAATCGTACTTGTAACAATCACCGTAGACATGATGAAACCCTAAAAGTCCGAAACTTCAAGCTATTACCTAAACGAATTGCGTTTCACTTCGTTTCTGAGCATGTAGGCTATGTTGCACGCTCAATGTGTTATTGTATACCTTGAACACCCAGCTAGCTGCTAATTATTAAACCATAAAACTGGGTTGAATAAAGCATTGTTCAATAAACTTTAGCAAAGGACGTTGTTTACAAACACTTGTGAGTCAAAGATTGTTGCAAGACCCCTGGAGTGTTGTGAGCCTAGCCTACAACAGGCTACTAAACTCAAAAGGACAATGCGCACGAGTCAAATTAAACAAAGCAAGTTTGTTACTGGGATTCACCGTATAATGTTAATTGTTGTCCGTAACTCCTTGTGACAATTAAATGTTTGAAAACCACAACATGCATCGGAAACTGTATCCTACTCACCAAAGAAAGTTAGGAGATTGTACTCCGCCATGGCTATCACTGTGGAAGAAGTAGCGCGTTGGTTAGTGACATCATCATTGGAAATACACACCAGAAAAGCAGCGGCGTCCCGTTTTCCGTTGCCAAGGGAATGTCACGAAAAAGATATTCAGCGGGGTAGTCTAGCTACTTCTTGTACCATTTAAAACTTTTAAGTATTGACAGCAGTTCACAAACGGGGCATGCAAGGGCAATACTTGTCCATATGAAGGCTACCTATTACATTACCAACCCAACATGACACCGAAAACCTGTTACACATAGGCCTACCTTGTGCATAGTGCATACGTAAGCAATAAAACTCACTTGCGTGGCAACTTGCGTTATAACTCACTTGCGCCGCAACTTATATACTCACTCACTTTCCGCCTGATACTGTAGGCCTATATTTCCTTGTTTATTCCGCTATTAAAACACCAATGACCACTTCAAAAATATGCTGATGCACTGACTTCCTTCAAGGGTTGATTGTGAAAGGTCAGAGGGATTTCTGATAAATGAAGACACCGTTTCTGAGACGTGTTGTGGCCTTACCATTACGAAAGGTGAGGCTTCTAACTATATTGAAATATATTAGGCTACAGAAAAAAGCTTCAGTGACACTGTCTGTAAACAGTATATTTAGAGAACACACTTCGAGGTCGAGCCGGGTAGCCTACAATATGAAGGTGTTCAGCTAAATTCACGCCCACTTTATTGAAACGTGACCTTGATGAGGCTGTTTTGATAACAAGTCCACATTGTTAAAACAGCATAAAAAAATGTGTGGTCAGTAACGTCCTTAGATATGCTAATCATCGTTCTCATTGATATCGATTAAGACATAGGCCTATTTGTAAGTGAAAAATTCATAATGCCGTAACAAACTTAAACAAATAGCGCCACCCAATGGTAAATATGAAACTTGCTCATACATGTAGGTTGGCTAAAGGCTATCCATCTATTTATGTAATTGTATGTGTAGAATCTGGGGGATAATATGCTGTCTGATTGGCATTGATTTCCCCGTAGCCTACAACCAGAGCAGCCTGATGTGATCGTTTGATGCTTTTGACAAAAACACTACGGGGAGTAGGCCTAGCCTACAACAACTGATCTTGGACGAGTATTACTTTTCTTGTGCCAAACATACAATCGGTGCATGACGATAGAACTCTGATCCAAGACCAGCACATTGTTTAAACAATCTTTATAATCCCCGAACACGGTGTCCTTAAAGTCCTCGAAAATCATGAAAATTCGATAACTTTTGCCATTTTTTTTATTATATTCCATTATATTAACTTAATCTAGTAGTGAATGTGAGATGGAGTTTCATATCGTTAACGGAGGCTACTTCCATCAACACACCTTCGCTGTTTTCCTATCGGAGCGCACCGTGTGCAAAGGATACTCCGCGATCAGGAGGGAGGTGCGCAAACCGCGTGTGGCGCAGAGGAGAGAGAGGAGGGAGAGGAGGGATCGAAAACAAACAGCAGCGAGTCACGTAGTCGAGGTGAGTCTCAGTTGTTAGCGTAAAATGTGGACAAAAATTACATTTACAAAGTACACCCTTAACTGAGATTCGACAAAGACACCCGTAGTGTTTCAAATATATAAATGAAATGTCCCCAAACTAAGGGGTACGCTGTGTATTTCGTTTGGAAGGGGTGCTAGTCAGCCTAGCTAGCTGGGCTACAACAATTCTGACAGCGCAGTTTGGCCTACTGCGTCAGTCCCGCGCGGGGAAAGCGACGGGTTTAATTGTTCCATGTTGTGTGAACCGTATGTGTGCATCAACGTCGGTTGATGTGTGCGCCTTGATACCCTAAAGTTGTATATTCTTTATACACATTGACCATAGGGGTCACAACCAGCATTTGAAAGGTCTGTAGTTGCTCATGAGGCCGCATGCATGGGTGGGCGGACGCTGCGAGATCGTTCGAATATTATTTATCTGCACAGGGTCCGTCTGCTGTCTGCATTGTGGGCTATCTCAAAGTGTATCTCGACAACACATTGGTCCACAGTGAAATGGTGTGGCTCATCATATCCTCAGCCAGCTAGCTAAGTGTATTTGTGCACTTTCATAGTAGGGCTTATTGCCAATATCATGTCCAGGTCAATATCAACATCGTGCATGTTGCCTAGCATTAGCTGTACTGTACCCATCATAAACATTGTCATTCAGATAGCTGTAGCGCTATATTAGCTAATAACTATGCAATTAATGCTGCATAGTGTTGTTGGCTTGTAAGTTACACTATTGATTATTTAGTGATCAATTGATGGTCATTTAATTAACTAATGCGTATCGTTCACTTGCTGTATTTGTATGTACTGTGGGATTTGTGGAATCCGGATTTAGCTTGTAGTTGCAAAATCCAAGGTCCCATCTGTTGTGGTGTTGTCAAGGGGGCTAGGCTTGTAGTCAAGGGGGCTAGGCTTGTAGCCAACGCTATACTACTGGGTCATCTTCAGTCTGCTAAAACAAATGAAATGTGTACAAGTGCTAATAGCTACGTGCTTGACTTCATTATGACCAAATACTTGGCAATGCACACGTTGTATTGGTACCAGGTTCACTGTGTACTGGGATATAGATGCTCTTGTACCTCTTCCTACATGTCTAGCACTTGCATCTTATCAGGGAAGTATAGCCCCATCTGTGTTCTTTGTACAGATTATTCCAGTGTCATTGTTAGTGTATATGGGATACATTTCCCTCTTCTCCCCAGGGGGCTGGTCTTTTCAGTTTAGCTACCAATACCCTATGGGACTGTTCATTAGACACAACATGTGATCGTGTTCTTGGTAGTCCTAACTCTACGTTTGTGTGCTTTGTCACTCCAGGTCGTAGGGTACTGCTAGTGGAGATGAGTAGCAATGAGTGTTTTGGATGCGGCCGTTCCGGCCACTGGATCAAGAACTGTCCCAACGCGGGACGGGGACGAGGCAAGGGCCGTGGCAGAGGTAAAGGTAATATCCTGACCAACACCTTCCCTTTTGTTCCCTCTGTGGCAGCTGTTTAGCAAAGCAGTGAAGTTCCCCACGAGTCAAGGTTTGTAAGTAGGCTGTAAGGCATCTTACTCTGAGACGAGGATTAAACGGAATTCCTGCTGTCTCTTTCAGTGTTCATCGGGAGTGTGCGATACACAAACATGGCATCGGTGGATAAGGATGGGTTGATCCATCTGTCTTCGTAATCAATCTCTGATCTAATGGCATGCATAAATAATATCTATTTAATGGAGTCCTTGCTCATACCTCTTCACCGTGAGAGGTCCTTCTCTCTGTTTCATGTAAATGGTGGAAGAAAGCTTATGCAAATGCCGTCCTCGAAATACAAGTCTGCGCTGAAGGCTTGTGGGCCCATTTTTGTTCATTTTCTTGATGATGGGGAAGGGGTGCTTTCACCACCACTGCCACTAAACAGACGCGATGTTGATTTTTCTGATCGTGTTTGTTTTTTCTGATCATGTTGATTGCCATGTGTCCAACCCCTCAGATCTGTTTTGCTATCGCTGCGGAGAGCCAGGTCACGTTGCCAGGGACTGTGAAAGGACCGAGGATGGTGAGGACACTGCTGTTCCTTTTCTTGTCACATAACGTTTGATCACACCTCAGCAGATGTACCTCAGGACATCATCATACACACCCCCTGTGTCACACTCACAAACGCTTAAGGTGAACAAAACTCAATTTCGTTTGGCATGCGTTCCTGATGAGCAGGAACCTGTCAGCAAAACACAACAAGCACCGCAGTCACACACACAGACGTTTTTTTACGAGAGAAGAGTGGCGTTTAGAGAAAAACATCCCGACACGTTTACCGACTTCAAGCGCCCGTCTTCCTCTTCCCCCCCCCCTCCAGCGTGCTACAACTGCGGCCGAGGCGGCCACATCTCCAGGGAGTGCAAGGAGCCCAAGAAGGAGCGGGAGCAGGTGTGCTACACCTGCGGCAAGGCGGGCCACGTGGCTCGGGACTGCGACCACGCCAACGAGCAGAAGTGCTACTCCTGCGGAGGCTTCGGTCACATCCAGAAAGGCTGCGAGAAGGTCAAGTGCTACAGGTGAGCGAGGCACGCGGGGAGCTCCACGCCCTCTCCCGTGGCGCTACCGTTTGAGCCCAGTGGTAGACTGTGGGACGTGCCGCTCCATCTGGTCCAGATCAATCTGAAAGGCAGAGTTGATAGTGAACGCAAGGGAATGCTTGAGTCTCTCAGAGGGCATGTAGATTCGTTTTTTTTTCAGTTTTAAACTTCTATTGATGTTTTTCAACGGCAGGACTGAAGATGTGCATAATTAACCACCCACATTTCTTGTGCAGCCTCTGGTTACGAAACCGGTTTTACAAGCAGATTTTGGATTCAGTCGTGCTAAATAGCTTGGCTTGTAAGGGTCTGCATAACTTGTCTCTTAAACCGTCTTTTTTTATTTCCCCCCCCCTCAAGGTGTGGCGAGATCGGGCATGTTGCCGTGCACTGCAGCAAGGCCAGCGAAGTCAACTGTTACAACTGTGGCAAATCTGGCCACTTGGCAAAAGAATGCACCATCGAGGCCACAGCTTAACCTGTCTCTCTTGTTAAGCCCCTCCTCTTTCTGATTGATGGTTGTATGATTTTCTCTGAATCCTCCTCACTGGCCCAGGGTTGGCAGACAGAGGCTAGTTCCAGGCCGTTGTGCTCATGACATGTTAAAGGAGGAAAAGGGGTGGACAAAAGAAATCCACTTTCTGCATTTAATACAAAAAGTTTATGTTTAGTTTGGTAGAGGTGTAATGTATAACGCTTTGTAAAAGAACCCCTTTTCATGCCACTGGTGAACAGGGATGAGTAAGTTGAGTGGAAGTGACATGTCAGGTAGCCACCTGCCTCCCCCCACAGGCTCAGTCTCAATGAGCTTGTTGGTGAGAGTGGGGGCTACGGGGGGAGAAAAAAAAACAAAAAAAAACACTGGAAGTGCAGTCTTCCGCAAGTTTTGATTTACTTTGTTTTTGTTTTTACCGAACACAAATGAGTGGGTCTGAGAGTGAATGAACTGAGGAGACGGCAGCAGCACAGTGTGATCCATCCTGGCCCCACCAGCAGCACGCAGCAGTGGGCGTCAGCAGTCATGATATGGTGTATGAATACGGTCATAACATATTAAAAGACAAGTGAAAAGAAGAAGTGATGATAAATCATTCAAAGTGCATTTTGTTTTTGTACAGTGTCAGCCGTTGAATGTCCAAGGCGGCTCTCATTAAAAACCCTTTGTTTTGATCCCAATATCGCAAGGTAGCTAAGGTCGTTTTAATCAAGAAGGAAGTAGAACTAAAAGACAAAGAAATGCTAAAAAAAAATAGTTTGAGAAAGGAGAATGTTTTCACAAAAATCAAAATGTTATTTTTGTACAATATATCACTTAGACTACTGTAAAAAAAGAAAAGAAAAAAAAAGAATATCATTTGCTTGTACTCAGTTTTTAAGTCGGAGGGTAAATGCAAGTCCTAGAACATAGAAATGTAATTTTAACCTATCAATAAATCTGGAGGAGGAAGGGGAGTTGGACTGAGTTTATTCCGTGCTTCTTCTTTGGATTGACTATATTTGTGACGATACAACACACATGCACATAATCAACAGCTGAAGTGTGGCATTTTTTATGTTGAATTATATCTCGGGAAATATGTTTAGGGTTTTGTGAATGTCTTGAAATGTTGAGACCCTTATCTATTGAACCGCTTCTTAAGTCAATCAAGAGAGACCTTGTCTGCGATGTGTGTAAGAATTGCAGCTGTGCCAAGTTATAATCAGGGGGTTCTGTCCTTGTAAACAGAGGATCATTTTCAGCGCCAGGGAATCCTTTCACGTGACCTTTGTGGTGCAGATTCAGCCTGTCTATATAAAGGCTTCTGTGCTTTGATATTCCTCAAGATGGATGTGGACAGTAGATTTCCAGAACAGTACATCTACTTCAATGCTGATAAATTGTATATATAAATAACATAATTTACATGACCAATGCCTGTAGTATACTGTATGTGTCCATTCTATCATAAATATAGTTAATGTAACTTAAACATAAATATGTTATAGTATCCAATATATAAAATGTTTCAGAACTTGGGTTTTCTAGCATCTATTATTTTGCTCCGTCTTGTGGGATTCAGTGAATAATTCAGTGGTGCAATAGGCAATTAGGACGATGTATAGAAAAGCTAAGATTTGCTAATTTGGAGTAGGCTATTGATTATTAAGACCTTGTACTACATCATATAATATGTCAACAATGTTTATCTGCTAATTCAGGCTATACTATTGCAACATTGCATATGCTTATTCAGCTTGAAAAGTTATTTTGTTGATAAACTATCCTATACAAGCAGAGGTAAAACGAAAGTGTAATACATACTTTTGTAATGTATACTGTATAAGTTGTTTTCCATGAGATGGCAGTACAATAGGAGAGGCCCCTAATGTAACTAGAGCTCTCATTACCAGCGCATCATCAGTGCAGTGTCTGTTGTAGAGTGAAGCTGTGTCCATAATAAACCCCATGCCCCTGCTTGCTTTGAGACACTTGTGTAGACATGAGAAGGCTGTGTACTGTAGTAAACAACAGAGTAGCTCACATTACACACTGATGGACTATGTGGGACTCATACTTACCCAAGCATTTACACGTCAACATACTTCACGAGGGAGCAGAGGGAAGGTTGGTTTGATAGTGCCTCTGGATGGGGATCTAGGCTGCTCACTCATCACTTCCCAGTGAGCCAATAGCCTCCCACCGTCACCGTCTGACTCTCAACCCCTCTCAGCTCACTGACGGATAATTACACAGACCTCATCTCAGGTAAGAGGCTCTTGCAGAGTAATCTGTACAACAGAATGCTTGATATCTTAACGCGAGTGTAAGTCTTTCTCAATTTCCTGAAGTCGATAAGATGTGTTTCATCTGTTTTTGTGCATCCTCCACTCAGATCCAGGATCATGTCCATTCAGACGCCCTCAGAGTCTGACCCGACGGACGATGACTGCCTACAGAAGACAGCGGTGACACACGGGAGCCTTCCTCTTGAGGAAGATATTGGGGACAGGTTCAGCATGAGCTCCGTGAGCCCCTGCCCAAAGCAGGAGCCCTCCCTGGGCAGGCTCACCTCAGACAGCCCCTCTGGAGAGGAGAGCAAGTCGTGTGTGCTGAGCCTCTCCCAGGACAGCCTCAGTAACATGGTCCTTCACACCTCACCAACACTGGAGTCCATCAAAGAGCTGGACGAAGGTGAGGACCTGAGCTCCGGACGACGCAGCCCCGGAGATGGAGAGGTGAGGTTCAAAGGCGGGGATGCAAACAGTGACTTACCTGACTTTGACCTTGGGGAGGGAAACTTGGAGGCACCGGACAACCCAGATTCTAGAGATGGGGAACTGCATGGACCCGTCTTTGTACAAACTGCAGAGACAGCAGGGACATCTGTGAATGTCCTGAATTTAAATGAGGATGCTCTTACGGATATTACCAGTTCAAACAGGGACTTGTCTGAGGATATGTGTCCTTTGGAGTGTAACTACAAAAAGGAGGAGAAATCCCAGGAAGTAAATTCTCCAAATGTTTGTGGGTTTCAACCAGGGCTGGTCAACCGCAACACAACAGAACCCAGTGCCCACACTAAAACTCCTGATGCATTGGACCACGATGCCCTGCAGTCATCTTTTTTGTCACTCCCAAAGGAACAGGACCTCGGAGCAAAGCCTGAAGAGCAGAGGGCCCTCATTTCTGCATGTTCTGAGACTGTAGTGAAAGACACAAGAAACAGAGAAAAAGGACATCTTCTATCTCTGCTGACAAGATCAGGGAAAACTATAGATGAGAATCAAACTCAAATAGTTGCAGGTGCAGGTGCAGGAGCAGACACATCAACAGATTCCCTGATTGAGGTCCTGACCGCGTGCAAGTCTAAAGTGGAGCAGCTTGAGCTTCTAGAGCAATCGTCCCGCGAGCTCACCGCTCAGGTAGGCTTGTTTTCCCCTCCCTTCTCTCATCCTTTAGATGCACAGTCCATTGTCATATACCAACTGCGCCATATCTCTCTGTAGCTCCAGTCGGCCCAGGCCTTGGCGGTGGGCCTTCAGTGCAGGGTGAAGTGGCTGGAGCAGGGGCACAGTCTGAAGCGGAGGGAGGTGGATGAGCTGCTGGATGAGCTGACGAGGGCCAGAGAAGCTCTGGAGGAGAAGAGCTCCGAGATGGACAGAGCCTCTGCCCAGATCCAGCTGCTGCAGCTCCGGCTGGGGGAGCAGCAGCATGATTTTGCTGCAGGGGTCTCAGGTGTTCATGCTAATGGACACACCATCACGGGCGCCTCACAGCCGCCCAGGCAAAACAGTCCTGACTCCAGGGTGTGCCGTTTATTGTAACTTTTCTTGAAAGTATTGTTGCTTTTTTTAAATGCAAATGTAGCATGCATTGTGTAAGGCCTTGTTATTCCTCTGTTTTCATTAAAATTGAATGAGGGAAAATTGGTCTATGTCTGAGAATGGTCTTGTAATATGAATCTAGCTATGCATGGGGTCTTTTACTTTCAACACTTTCTCTGGTTAGCTGTCTAGGCACAATGAGCCCCTGGGGAATGAATTATTCAACATGTCAGAGCAAGTTACAAAGACAGGTCAAGTATGTGTCTCTGTGTGTGTTTTCAAGGGTGTGCGCTTGTGCATGGTAGTGTTTTTCTGCCTTTTGAAGTTGCATTGCGATTTAAAATACTTCACATGTGAAATCAATTCTGACTGTTTTAGGGTTGAGCATCCCAAGAAGGTTGATGATGATCTACAAAGATAATCGAATAACATTTTGACGTCTGTCAGTTCAACTAGGCTACTTTGGATGAGTAGCGGAAAGTACGTGCTGTATTTCTGCAATGAACGTAGAAAGTCAATACAATGACTTGTTATTTAAAACGGGAGGTTTTGAATAACATACACAAATAAATAAATAAATACATTGAGGATAAAATATATGGCATTTTGAAGATACTCAACTTTCAACTTTGACCTGAAACATACACATCGTCAACTTCCGGTTCTTTTAGCACAGCGTGCACTAGTCGTTGTAGTGCTTAGCTATACTGCTAGCTAGTTAGTTAGCAACGTTTTAAACGAGTCATTCAGCCCGCAAAAGTCTGCAAACATGGTAAGGGATTATCAACATTTAATTTCCTTATCCAGTTTCCATATCATTTTTTAATATTCTTCGTAATATTGCTGATTAATATGTCTAGCCAACCTAGCTAGTAGTAGCTAACAAGTAGCATGTACTGCCCGCTAATTTTAAATTATCTACAAATGTAGCGTTATATGTAACTTTTTAAACAAGCAATTGTCAGGTGCGTTGGTGTATGCAAAACATCCTGAAATCCAAATGACACTATCACCTTGCAGGGAAATGTGTGTTACAGCAGAAAGATTGGCAAAAAGTAGAAAAGTATAGAAAAATACTATTGGCAATAATACAGTGGGCAAATAAGCATAACAATGAAAAGTGGCGCTTATTATCTGACAAGTATCTAATGTATGTTTTACCCATGTAGGCTCGTAATGCTGAAAAGGCCATGTAAGTTTTTCATGCACTTATTGACCATCTTTCCACTCCTTGAAAGACGACACGTTTCATGTTGCTCTCATTGCTTTAACCTAGTCGTAGTGCACACAGCCGGACCATATTCACCTACACTTTACAGCTTACGTGCCACAATCCTGTGATTCACTAGGGTTTCCTTTCTCGTTGATAAGAAGTTGTAGTGTCATCTCTTTGTCATTGGTCTCTGTTTCTTTGCCATGTATTCTTCACATTTGTCAGCGTAATATTTATGTACAAAACATGGAACTTTCAGGACGGCCTTGGCGAGATTTCGTCAAGCTCAGCTGGAGGAGGGAAAAGTCAGAGTAAGTATCAACATTGTCATGAAAGATTTAAAGGAACTCAATCTACTTATCATAGCAGCATACCAGCAACGTCTTTATTGATTGTGGTGTGTGTTCTGTGACTTGTTAACGTTCACAGGAAAGGAGACCGTTTCTGGCTTCAGAATGCAATGAGCTGCCTAAAGCAGAGAAGTGGAGGAGGCAGGTAAAGAGAGGGTGTTGGCGTTACTGTATCTATGTATGGTATTACTGTACCACGTTGGACTACAGTGTACACTAAATGCAGTTCTCAATGGGGTCTAATCTTATTTGTTTCCTCTTTCCAGATCATCAGTGAGATTTCCAAGAAGGTTGCACAAATTCAAAACGGTGAGAAATCTGTGTTTGTGTCACAGAAATAGCCTTTTCAGGTTTAAGAATTTCACACATGTTTAAAATACACAGAATTTAACTCGGTCTTTTTACAGCCGGTTTGGGTGAATTCAAGATCAGAGACTTGAATGATGAAATCAACAAGTTGCTCCGAGAAAAGGGCCACTGGGAGGTCCGGATCAAGGAGCTTGGTGGGCCTGACTATGGGGTAAGAGTGCTGTGTACAACACGGGGGGAACCTTGAAATAGGTGCCTAATGCCCAGTAGAGTATCCAAGGTTAGTCGACCAACTGTCCCTTTTGTGCTTTTAGCGAGTTGGACCAAAGATGCTCGACCACGAAGGCAAAGAAGTCCCTGGAAATCGAGGCTATAAATATTTTGGCGCCGCAAAAGACCTGCCGGGAGTGAGGGAGCTGTTTGAAAAAGAACGTACGTCGTGTTTCTTCTTCCTCCTCGAGATGAACTTCAAACAGACGCTTTTGGGGGTAAAAGAGCCGGACTAAACCCACTCATGTATCCTGCTCTTCTCTCCTCCAGCCATCCCCCCGCCCAGGAAGACCCGAGCCGAGCTCATGAAGGACATTGACGCAGAGTACTACGGCTACAGGGACGAGGACGACGGGGCCTTGGTGCCGCTGGAGCAGGAGTACGAGAAACAAGGTATCGTCGATGTCCTCGCTGCAAACACACAGCTGCTACTGTCTGGGGAACGATGATGCCGTTAGGGTCCCAATGAAAAGCAGTCAGGAGGGCTGAGAAAGTCCTGTCTGAGAAAGGTAAAGATTGTCTTGTGCTCCGATCTGGAACGTGACCACTTGAATTACATTAAGATCCCCACCCGGCAGCACTCGTTTGCTGGCGAGATGGGTAGAATGTCTCCCTTTGTATTGGACGCACATCCCTCTCCAATCTGCTTTTCCTTTTGTGAGGGTGGTGCTTGCATAGCATGTGCTTCCTATTTGCGTAAATGTCCCCTAGCTGCATGAGTACAGCTGATGCCACTCATATGAGACCTCTTCACTACACGCTGTTGTCAGACCCCTTGTGACATGACACATCTTATCAGCTCCTTTAGGAAATCATTTATGTGTTTGCTACCAGCTAGGCACACTATCTGTTATCTCACATATAAATATTATTACTACCACGGACAGCGCTGCTCGTCCCACAGTTGCACCACGTAGACACAAAAAGTTGTCCACATGTGCGTCTCGTTCACAATTGCGTTGCTTTCGTTTTCTGTGTTCCTGTGGCTAAATATGTGCTACCGGTGCGCTAGCTAGCGCAGTCAAGTGATCATGAAAACAACTGTGGAGTTTTGGGGTACAGAGGAGTTAGCCAGCTAGCTGTGTGTGTGTGTTCTGGTAGGGGTTGGCTAGCAAACCGCAGCAGTATCAGCGGTGTCAAGTTCAGTTTGGCTTGATATCAGTACACAGCTGGAGACTACAGACAGCTGGGGCGGCCGCAAGCATATTTCACAATTCCCTAGAAATGCTACCCCTCTGTATTTGCCTTTTTTAAACAAGCTTGTGTCGTCATCTCGTTCCTGAACCTCCGCTTCCACTAAAGTAAAGCAGTTGTGGTCTGAGGGGCGAGATGCTGTCAGCCATGAATGCGGTGGATCTGAGACAGCACACGCGTCCTCTCACAGTCCCTCTGACGCCAGCTGTGTGTGTGTGTGTGTGTGTGTCGTCCCAGTCATAGCAGAGGCTGTGGAGAAATGGAAAGCTGATCGGGAGGCGCGTCTAGCTGGAGGTGAAGGGGCCGACAAGGACGTCGAGGAGGAGGAGGAACACATATACGCTGTCCAAGATGATGAGGTGAGACACAGTCGTCGAAACATCAGCCCAGTCAGCTTACAGGAAGCGAGCTGTTCAATTCTGTGCTGGTCTTTGGGTAATATCAAAACATAGGCCGCGATGCCAAGTGGAAATAATGGATTCGACCATGTTTAATCTGTCTCTGCTAAATTCTAAACATGAAATGTTGTTTAATATTGAAGCATATATGGCCGGTCAATCTGTTTTGGAAATGCAAATGTACAACTAATCGTAATTGAGCAATTGATTTATCATTATTGGATCAATTTTTCAACACTATTTCAATTGGATGTGTTTATTGTCAGATCAAAAAGTCAAAATCAAAAAAGTCTCATTGAGCATTCTATAGAAAGTATGACTGCCTATTCTGCTTGTCGGAAGTCGTCACATGGACAAACCTAGAGTCCAGTATTGGGGGACATTTTGGATTGTGCCGCGTGCTGTTTGTAAACCATCATAACCCTGTTCAATGTGTCTCGTAGCATTCAGATGACGAATCCCGGCCCCCGATGGACGGGGAGGAGGGCATGCAGACGTTCATCTCTCACGTACCTGTTCCCTCTCAGAAGGAGGTCAGTACTGACACACGTCACCAAGCTGTTCCACAAGAGGTCATGGGAGGACAGGGGCTACCGAAGTTTCTTTTCCCTAAACCTTCTTATATTGTCTCTTTTTCTAGATTGAGGAAGCCTTGGTCAGAAGAAAGAAGATGGAGCTGCTGCAGAAGTATGCCAGTGAGACTCTGATGGCGCAGAGTGAAGAGGCCAAGGCCTTATTGGGGTTGTAGTTTGTGAAACGAGTTGTCACTTTACCCAAGGTCACACCTTGAATAAGTGGCAATATTGATGAATGACACATGACATTCTGTTCAGTACTCTGTGTGAAAGCAAGATGTTGTCACTGTAAATAATGTATTTTTTATATACTTTTTTTTCTCTCTGTGATCTTAATAAAAAAAAACTTCAATGCAACAACGTTTTCCTGGATTTTGAACACATATTTAACTGTTTTGTTTTCAGCTACTGATTCCACTCCCTGGTCATTAATGAGATCCTTCATGCTTCTGCTCTAGACTCACAAGTCCTTGATCACAAAGTGGCGGGTTTTCAATTTAAATCTCTCAATTACATGTGATTGGAGGCAGACTGGTCCATGTGACTGGCCGACCCGAGGGAGGCTTGGAGCGACCAGGCTCACGCTTTCTCCATTTAGGCGCAATCTAATCTTGTCATTAGAAATGTGCCCATTTTCTTTGTAAAAGATCATGTATTCGGTCATGCGTGGGCCAGTGTAGTAATGACCATCTATATTGTGCTGTGAACTCAGTTCCAATGATTATATTGTCAGCTTAGACTCTTGAAGAGAGAATTGTCCTGGTGATTTCATTAGTTAAAGCAGCTATTGCAGTTCAGTTTATCCGGTTGACCTTTTGTCCTTCTGTTTACTATATCATACTCCAAGGAGTACATGCTTGGGTAATGCATTTCATTACTTCCTAAAAGAAATGGCGGAGGATCTACTTTAATTTGATCCAGAGTTGGACTGGGACGCTGCTTAGAAAACCTTTACAAATTGAACATTTAAGAGATTGGCTATTTGAACTCTGTCATGTTTATATAAATGCATGCAGGAAAAAAACGTTGGGGAATCAAGGGGTTGGGTAAGGCGTTAGTAAGTGAAAATGCACAATGACAGCAACGAATTATATGCTTTGGTGAGTCTTTTGTTTACGCTACACAGGCAACAAGTGAATCGAGTGAGCCGTTAATATTTTAATTCTTTCAAACGCACTTTCAAATGTAAAAGTTAACTCCATAAAGGCATAATGACAGAATAATAATTTGAGAATGAGAGCCATAATAACCCGGCATTCTTTCTGCGACAGATAAGACGTGGACACATTTCTTCCCCTCCTCTTCGGACCTCCTCCTCTGTCGTCACATAATTCAGCCTCCAAGGATATATGAGCGGCTTTGAGAACGATGGAGCTGAATCTGAACTTGAATCAGTGAAGTGATCTAAATTTTTCAAGAACTAAAATGAAAGCCCTTACTGTTTTACAAAGGGCTGCGAGTACTTTGTGCAGCCGGCAAGTTGAACGAGGAACTGTATTGACAAGCTGTGGAATGTGCGGAACGGCGACGTCTAAGGGCAAGGTAGTCAGAGATTACACTTCAATACTGATGTACGAACCCATGTTTATGAACCAGCTACATTGTTAAATTTATACCATAAGGTATTGGCGAGTCAAATACAACCAGGTAATATGTAACAAAGTATGTATTAAATTGATCAATCATGTACTCGAGGTAAAACAACCACTCTTAGAAATAATGTCTAATTACTCGTATTTCCCCATCAGGCATGCATTGCTTTTATTCAACTACCCTTTATTCAGATTTTCAATGATATTCGTCTGTTTTATTTTATGTTCAATTTCTATGTCAATCTATGCTATGCTATGCTATCCCATATTGACAAAATGACAATGTCCCAACCAGAGAAAAAGAGGTCAGGCATGTGATTGGATATGGTATAGTCTGTACATGCCTCACGTGATTGCGTTGAGAACATTTTCTACATTCCCATATGCCCTACTGCCTTTCTATAGCGTAGGTCATGAAGCCCAAGACTCCCATAACCTTTAAGCCACGAAGCAGAGCTTTATATGTGTTCAGCAATAGACAAAACCCTAGATGTAATAGTCTATTGCACAATAGCATGCATCTCTCATGTTTCAAATTGTTTGTTCATGCATTCTGGGAAGCATCTGTGTTTTGTGCATGAGGACATACAATTATATATACACAGTTCAAAATAGCTCACAACATGAAGCTTTTAAACATATCATTGCTTTGATAATGCATAGGCATTTTCCCACAGTAAAGCAGATCACAGCAGATCAAATGGGTTTCCTGAAAACAGAATTGAAAAGGATTGATGGTGACAAGGACCGTATTTGCTGAGATAGACAAGTGTTCTAAATGGGGAAAGGCACAGATGTTTGTGCTAATCCCTAAGTGCGTGAGAGTCGGAAAATCATTCTTATCAAAACACAAATAAGAGACAAAAAGCCACCCAGAGATCATAGCAGTGGAATCCCACGTGCTTGTTTTATAAGAAGAGATTTGTCAGGAGCTGTTCTGACATGTCCTCTTTTTGAGGGTCTGTCACATCTTATCTGGGTCAACATGAGCCGAGGTTCATTTTGTGAGACAAACCTCCATATTATTATTAGTCATTCTCTTCACATTTCATAAATTCATAAATGGCTTGCGCAGCTTTATCAGTTCCTCAATAATATGGGATTCCGTTCCTCTTGTTTACAGCTGCAGCCTGACTTTGGCTTGCTGTTTGACATTGACGGGGTCCTGGTGAGAGGAAAGACTCCCATCCCTGCTGCCAAGAAGGCTTTTCAGAAGCTGGTGGACTCCCGGGGACAGTTCTTGGTCCCTGTAGTGTTTGTGACCAACGCAGGGAACTGTCTGCGTCAGAAAAAGGCAGATCAGCTCTCCCACATCTTGGGAGTTCCTGTAAGTCTGGTGATCACTTCTGTATTTGTTGAAAACATGCTAAAAAAGCTCATCTCCTCTACCCTTTTTCCCCAAATGCAATAAATGGCTTTAGAATGTATCCTATAATTCTAGATTAGGATTCAACACACACTCTTCCATTTTAACATGTACTTGTTCAACATTTGTGTTGCAGATTTCGCAAGACCAGGTCATGCTGTCTCACAGTCCCCTGAGAATGTTCAGAAAATACCACGACAAATGTGTCTTGGTCTCTGGACAAGGCCCAGTGTTGGACATTGCCAAGAAGTATCCTTCAGATTTCCGGTTGCTCAAATCTGCCAAACAGGTTGCCTTAACTATAGCAATAACGTTATTTAAGTTGTATCATCGAACATTTGTCTAATAGGAATAATTATGCCTGATCCTTGATCGTAGAGGTATAAATACTGAACTGTGATAGTAATTATGATAATCTTAGTTGTCCTGCTAGTGTAAGCATTTATTCCTAGAGGTGGGTTGCATTGATTACGTTGGACAACTTGCTTGTGCATCTGGCACATGTGGAACAGTTGTGTAACTCAGTTCATCTTCTCCTGATTAAACGGATGGCTGGTGGTCTGTGATTATGGGGTAGGCATCCAGGACGCAACCTAATGACCGCTTACGCAATGTGGCACGAAGATCTCTGGGACATTTTGGGGGAAGGCACGGTCAACAAGATTTGGTTTTCGCAGTGAGCCTATCTTTATTTTAAGACATAAAAGCTTACAAATAACAGCTTACAGGCAGTGCAGGACTGAAACACAGTCTACCCATGTCAGTCAGACAGTCTTTGTCAGTATTGTCTTTGTATCATTTAGAGTAAGGTATTCCAGGCCATTCAAGTTGGCTATTCCAGGGAGTTTTCTCTTTCATTCATCCTTGACCTGTTCTGTTAGCCTTGGCTTCCAGAATGCGTTGAGCATCGACATGTTGAGGGAACACTTCCCCCTGCTGGACATGGTGGATCACAACAGGAGGCCCAATCTTCCGGTATGTTCCCTAGCATGTCCTGCGTAACGCTCTTGTTTGTGAGAAAAGGGTGTTATGGCTGACAATGACAGCATCTGCAGCAATGGTTCTGTTTTCTTGTTGCAGGCTTCACCCTTTTTGAACATACCACAGATCGAAGGTACTTGAAATATTTATGTATATGACCTATTTAAAAAAAATCACATATGTTTATGTTTTACATATAAACATTAAACACTGCTCAAAAAGATTAAAGGAACAGTTTTATCAGGGTATGGCATATCAGTAGCTATAGATATCCACCATAATAGTTAATCACATTGACATCTGATGTGTTTTCAAAATGTTCCTTGAATTTTTTTGAGAATCTTATATATAGGTTACAAAGCACTTACACATAATAAAACCTTCTATTTTGTTGTGTGCCTGTCTGTCCTATTGAAGCGGTCATTCTCTTTGGGGAGCCCATTCGATGGGAGACCAACCTCCAGCTGATCATTGACGTGTTGTTGACTAATGGCAACCTGAATAATCCCTATGTGAGCCATCACTCTGCTCACTTGCCTCTGCTCGCCTGTAATATGGACCTCATGTGGATGGCTGAAGCTCACTCACCCAGGTAATGTCTTCTACAACTGACATTAACATAAGTTATACCCCAGTGCTGGTTGTTTACCAGCTGGTAGTTCTACCCCAGTGTTGGCTACAATCACCCTCAACTGAGTGATTTTCATCCTTCAGTATCCCACTAAAAACCCAAATATGAGTGATCGTATTCGCTAACCTTACAAGATATTGTAGCGTTAACACCTTACCAATTCTTACCATACCGTGTATTGGTTGAATGTCCCTCGTCTGAGTGAAGGGCTGTCCTCTGACCGTCAGGTTTGGCCATGGGACGTTCCTGGTGTGTCTGGAGAGCCTCTACAGGAAGATCACGGGCCAGGAGCTGAAGTACGAAGCTCTGATGGGGAAGCCCAGTGAGCTGACCTACCACTTTGCTGAGTTCCTGATCAGAGAGCAGGCTGCTGAGAGGGGCTGGAGGATGCCCATCAGGTCCCTCTACGCCATTGGGTAAGAAAGCAGCTCAGGTAGCATCTAGAAGCCTGTTACAGAAGACTAATAGATCTCCTGGAGGACATTCCCACCCCTTCCCACACACTTTGTTAATTTCTTTGACAAGTTAAAAAAGTTATTATAATTTTTTCCCCACAAAGGAAATGTCTGTTTATTTTGTTGCCATATGCCAAGCATCATATGAAGGAAAAAGTACCAATGACCTTTTTCAACACGATCCAGTGACAACCTTATGACGGACATCTATGGAGCCAACCTTTACAATGGCTACCTGGAGGAGCGTGCGACCAGACACAGTGCCAAGGTGGCGACCAGGGTGGCGGCCGGCACCGGCCCTTCCAAAACCCTGCCCCAGGAGGAGGACATGGATATGGCCTGGGAGAGTGAGCTGGCCTCCCCCTCTGCCACCACCTGCAAGTCTATCCTGGTCTGCACCGGGGTCTACAACCCTCACACCGAGGTGCCCATGGACTCCAACAGCAGCATCAAGGAGACGGTGTTCCACGGCCACCGAGACTTCCGCTTCCACCCCTCCCTGGTGGAGCCGGGCCACATCGTGCAGGACGTGGACGCAGCCGTGGAGCTCATATTTGAGCAGGAGAAGTTTGCTGCCTCCAGACTCTGATCGTAAGGGTGAATTCGGGAGAAACGAAATCTGATGTAAGAACAGACAAAGCAACACATCTTTTTTTTACATAAAGACATGTATCTATATTTTTGCCAATGCTCTTTGCTTTGCATTACGTGTATTTATAAAACCATGAAACTAAGCACAACAAATATTTTCATACCTTGTAAACAGAGTTGGACAGATCTTCCAAAGTATTGAAGTCAGTCCAAATTGCACTACATGCTTTCAGAAAGGTGTACACTGTATGTGAAGGATGGATCAGCATTTGATGGCCAATTGGCCACCCTGGCACTTTGTTTACTGTGCCTTAACTTAAAAGCCCTGTCTGTTCTGTACTTATTTGATCTTCTTGTATATTGATTGTTGTTAACTAGTGTGCAGCCCTTTCCATGTAGACAATTGTGTAAATAGCTTCTAAAATAGTTAGAAAAGACTGTTATGTTTTCTAGAGATTTTGGAACAAGAAAGTGAAATCACTGTGAAGCAAAGGACCCGCATTTTTAGGTTACATATTAGGTTATTTATTTAATTAACAATTCAAGATTAACAATATTTAAAAATATATTTTGTCTAAATGTACTGTTCAGAATAAATGACTAAACTTTTCTAACGTGCATTTAATTGATTGTGTTCAGTTTGAATTCCGTATTGTACCCTGCCTTGATGAATAAACTTCAGTTAAGACTTGTAGTGCAGCCTTAAGTGTATCAAACCAGCCATAAGACTTAAATTCTCCCAAAATGGCATTTAATTCAATATGAACAGATCATTCTGAGCATTATGTCTCAAGATAGAAAGATTAAAAACAACATTCACTGACAAAAGCATCTGTCTGATATGAAGACCTGTGATAAAATTGCATAGTAACACATGAATTGACCCACCCCCCTTCGGAGAAATTATTTTTTGAATTTATCTTTAAAATCTTGTTTTTTTCTTGAACAATTAAATAATCTTAAATGGTCTTTAAAAAAACCTTGTACTAAGATAACTTGCCGCATGTGGTTCACAAGATATGGTGAAAAGAGAAAGGCACTCATCTTGGTCATATTATAAACAACTATCCCTTACATACATTCACAAATGTTCACATCTCAAATAAGTATTCATACGATAACAATAAGAGTAAAGATGATATGACTTCACACAAACATACATATATAAATCATGACAAATAGTTCCTGATACTTCCTGATATTTGTTTTATAAAATGGGGAAATACAACGGCAGGCCTCCACTCTGACCACTAAATTCAGGTGAGTGTTTGAAGTGTGATGCTAGTTTGTCAACAGCACTTTACTCCATCTTAGACCCACTATTCAGTCAGGACACTCCCTCAATTACACTAAGGTAACACAGCGGCCGACACTGTCCTTTTCAAAGAGAGAGAGACTTGTGATCCTGAAATGGCACTTCGGAATCCCAATTTCATGTGCAAAAACACCACTTGAACAATTATCATTGGCAAACTGCATAACTCAAAACCAGGAGAGAAATAATTGTGCAAATCATTTCCCAAAGCCTATCGTATTTACCCTGACCTCTTCAAGCACTATCTTTATTATCCTGGTATAGCCCACACTTGCCAGGATTAGACAGGCTAATCTCTGAAGTCTTCTAGCACAATCGTACCACTCTCCACATACTAGTCACGGTCCATACAAAACAGGCTTGTCACTAAAAACAGGTTGGTAGGCAGAGCACACCAGGGCTGGGTTGCTCCACACTATCTTCCCTGTCCAGTTGTTCTAAAATTATAGAAAAGTGTTGCTCAATAGCAACAGTCACATGCATAATCCTCTGCTAAAGGCCAGCTACTGCTACATCACATCAAATGTATCTACCAACTGCTACCTAATCAATCGCCAAAAATGAGCCTGATTGAACAGCTCAGATACAAGAAAAAAAACCTTCATTCTGTTCAATCCCCCGCTTGATTTTCACCACAAACATCCTTCAGAATGGCACCCACCTGTGCGGCTTCATCGGACAATAAACTTTCTAGAACACATTAACAGCCACAACCCCAGCCGTCAACAGAGACATCCTTGCTGTTCAGTTTAAAACTGTCAGTCACGTTCTCATTAAACATGGGGCCCCCCGTGTCTGAGGATGAGCTCGGCGGCCATCTTGGCGAAGGCCTCGTCCACGTTGTTGGAGTCTTTGGCGGACGTCTCAATGGCACTGATGAACTCCAGCTGGTGGGCCATGGTCTGGGCGTCCTCATAGGGCACCTCGCGCAAGTCAGTCAGGTCCGATTTATTACCTGTGAAGCGACAGGTCAATAACCTGTGTCAGAACGGTCGAGTTTTTTGGAGAAGAGAGTAACTAAGACATAACTATACATTCACATGTAAGGGGTTGGCGAGTGGGTTACAAATGTACAGACTAACCAATAAGAAGTGGCACAATGTTGGAACCTCCGTATTTCTTCACGTCTTCCATCCATTTGGGCACCGCCAGGAAAGAGGCCTTCCTGGTGACGTCGTAGGTGATGATGGCGCCATTGGTGCTGCGATAGTAGCTCTGGGTGATGGTGCGGAATCGCTCCTGTCCTGCAGTGTCCCAGATCTGCAACTGAGATAGAAACACAGAACATAAGGGTCAAGTAAAAGAGAGACACTGCTTTTGTTGGTATAGGGTCACAGGTTAGAATGACAGGAACTGATAACAGAGACTCTTTGAAAATCTATCACATTTGTTGTGTTGGCCTACATAATGATCATGTGTTGATGCATGGCTCCTCCTTTGGAGTCAATACTTTTTTAGAAGATTTGAGAATGAAATAGGCCAAGGCCTAATCATAATACCACAACCTGCCATTGTCTGGTAAACATGTCCTTATAACACATTGGTATTAACATTAATCAGCGTTGTTGTCCTAAAAACACATCAGTCCGTGGCTAACGCTGAACACAATCACCCCAAACGGTCACGTCATTGATAAAAAAGTGCTGATGTGTGTTGACCAGGCCACGGATAGCAAGGCATCTAGAGGATTCCTAAGAGAAAAGCCTGCATTAATCAGTAACACATTTAGTCAACTTGAGCGGTCCCACGTTCACATTTATTACGTTCTAGTGAACCTTACACGTCACATAATAAAAACACGACATCTCAACATTTTGACGTATGCTGATTTGGGGGAAAAAAGCAAAACATAAGGGATCATTATAGCCTATGATTTTGTAAATTAAATATTGTCGTACAGACTGGCTAAGTAGCTGTACAGGAAGCTATTTTGACAACACTGCATGATGACATCAAACATGTTGTTTACTTGGATTATTGTGAAACAAATAGCCTATTACATAATATCATCTAAGACCACGAACCTTTATTCTCTTTCCTTGAATCTCCATGGTCTTCATGGTAAAATCCACTCCAATTGTGTTTCCTTGTCTTTCGATAAATATACCAGTCTTAAAACGTTGAACCACGCAAGTTTTGCCAACACCGACATCTCCCACTAAAACTATTTTGAATACGAAGTCATAATTATCTTCACATTCTAGTAATGACATCGTCGCTATAGCTGGCGATGGTCCTTGATTGTTCGAATAACGGTACAATTATATAAATAGCATGAATGTTTTGCTCACAAAGCCTGATTTGAGAACTGACGTGGAAAGTCGGCACCTGCGAAATTGCCAACGCGGAAGGGAAGAGGAATCCTGTTTAGGTATCCTGGCTGCGCCTGTTCCAATGTTTTGTGGTGTTGTCATTCGATCTGGTCGATCCATTTACACAACGTGATGAATTACAAGTAGGCCTAACTAAAATGCCTTTGCGATTTTGTGCATTCAAAACGATTTCTTAAAGAATGCTTTAATTTGTACTGAAGCTGATCTGGTCTACTTTACACATTTCAACCCATTTTCTTGCATCGCATGTAGGCTACTTAAAGGGAATTACACAAGACACAAGTAATTTTAACATAGGTTTTATCATCATATTTATTTTACATCACACTGCTATATGTGACTGTTTACATGAATATGAGTACTCAAGAAACCATAATAAGGCTACTTTGCTGAACTAAACATTTCTGTTGAGTCATATTCTGGCTTCCTCTTCTGTGTTATGTACTAAATCATTCCAGCAAGCCAGGCTGGGAGGAAGAGGCCAACAGTTCCCAGAATGCACACCAAGATGAACATCCAAAGGAAGATGCGGTCCATTACCATGGCTACATACTTCCACTCCTGTTTCACCTGCAAAGCAAGGTAAATACAAAATACTTTTCCATAGGAAAACGTTTACATGGTCCATTCAGTGAGAATAAGAATGGCAGTTTTAAGCTAAGACATTCAAACTCCATTCAAATGGCAAAACCAACTGGTTACCAAACAAAAAGGACTTACAGAGAAGTCAACGTCCTCAGCTCGGAGGTGGTCAGCGATGTACTGAACCCCATCAACAGCCATTTTCATGGAGGGCGAGAGGGAAAGAAGTTGCAGGTCTCTGGAGCTGCAGGCGCCTGCAGTCTGGGCTGGCTCATTCTGGGCTGGGTGGTGCTTACTCAGGACTGGACAGCTACGCCTTCTCCTCTCCCTCTGGGACTGGCATGGGAACTGAACAGGTGGCTTACACTGGGTCCCGCCGTTGACCTGTAAATACAGTCAATACAGCTAAGAGGAAATGTGTGTGCGATTGTAATAATTTGCAAAGAAACTTCACATACACACAGAGCACACACACACACGCACACATACACACACACACACACACACACACACACACACACACACATACTGGTATTGCTGTATTAGAGGGACCATATTTTCAAACCAGTTTTTTGCAACACTAAACGGGCACCCCTTTCCACTTATGCTAGAAAGATGTTGTAAATCTTCAAAAATTTGGTTTGAGCCATACAACACAAATCTCACTTCAAAATGTAGATAAACACATCAGAACTCAAGATACAAGAACCTGACACAATGCTGTATTAAGAGGACAAAAGATAATGAAGTACTTAGCTCCGCCCATGACACAAACAGTAATTGCCAGGGCCAACTTTATTTATCAGGACCATAGCCATACACATACACAAACGTGAGGTTTCTGTGTATTAAAAAGGCCAAACATGGATAAATGGAATATGACTAAACAGAAAGAAGTAGACTGGATTTTACAGCTCCTTCACTAAGTATCAGAGCAACAGAATCCTATTTGTGAACAGAAAGGAAAATGTATAAATGGCTAAATGAAATTATGCACGTCTACTGTTAAATCAACAGACATATTAAACAAACAAATTGAGTGAACAAGATGAACTTACCCATAGTACCATCTCACAGTAGAAATACAACTGACATGTTTTTGTATGAAAAGTACAGTAACCGATCCACACCAAACAATATATACTGTAAAAATTTCAGCATGTTTATATATTCTGTTGAACAGCCAGTTTGCCATTATAACTGAACACTATCAGCCCTCCTCCTGCCTCCACAAGATGAAATATTTCAATTGTCCACCAGTGATATCATCAGAACCCTTAATATCCCATATGTCCTGATGATATCACTGATGGACAATTCATCACATTCCAATATTCTATCCAGGATTTTCTTTTCTTTTCAACGTTACGCCCCGATTCCTTACAAAATCTCTTAAGTTTTGGATGGAACGACCAGCCAGAACAAGATCTTCAGCCTTCTTGCATTGCTGGCATTCAATCATAGTGGCCAGTTTCCCTTTTTTGATGTGTTCGCCAAAATGTCTCATGACTGCAGCAACCTCCATAGGAGACCATAGATGCTTTTTTGCTCTCCTGGCACTTTCCAGAGATACTAGAAAAAAGACAAATAAATCATCAATGAACACCAACTCCACTTTAAACAATTTTTAAATAAGGAAATGTATGTTTGGTTCATCATTTGTTGTAACAATGTTTCTTGGCTATAAATTATGTACTGATGTAATACCGGTTTATTACCCTTTTAAAATGTGCATTCATAAAGAACATACATTAGTGGGACAAGCTATATTTCCTTTGGGTGGTATGGATAATTTATTTTTACCATTCTTCAGTTGTACTTAAGTAACTTGGTGTTTAGTGACTTGAGTATGTGTTTTTGCATTTACCAGAACGTTTCTTTGTGTTCTTTTTTCTGCTGGGCTCTTTGTCCTTCTTTTTTAGTCTTCTGTTGGGTTCTTCCCCCTTAGCATCTGTGTGTTTACTTTGTGCTGAAAGACAGAAAGAAAGAAAGACAGAAAGAAAAAGATTAAACAACAAAAAAGTA
>CAEFZP010001099.1:0-30772 GCA_903064625.1 Mallotus villosus
GCTTTAATGCAGGCTTCTCATTTAGACATATTTTACAGTTTACATACAAACTCCTCGTGCTCGCTCTTACTCTAGCGTTCCCAGCATACATTAGGCTACATACAACATATCATTAGAGTGCAACCTAGTGGCACAACTACATTGTAACAACTAGGAGATCTGTATATATCCTAGAGATGTGACTAAAACTAGACTAAAACTAATTACATTTTAGTCTAGTTTTCGTCTACTAAAACTAGACTAAAATGTTGTGAGTTTTCGTTGACGAAAACTAAGAAGGATTAAAATGACTAAATGTGACTAAAACTAATATGCATTTTCGTCTAAAGACTAAGGGCCAATCCCAATACATCCCCTTACCCCTTACCCTTGGTTTACCCCTACCCCTTGGCCCTCGAAACCGAGGGGTAAGGGCTACATAGCCCTAGGAATTGGGACGACACTTGGTTACGTGTACATCATCTAGCACGTATCGATATCTCCAAAGCAAGTAGTATTATGCACTGATTTCAAACGAAATTCGCTGCTAATGGAGTTTACTTAAAACTGTAGACATGCTAGTAAGAGAAATGTGGGATTGTTGTGCAAATTAACACTGTAACATTATCGTAGCAAACTAGCGATTTTTAGTAACGTTTCAATTAGGAAAATGGTTGCAAATATATATGTGCAGGACTGTGTATAGCACAAAACAAGACTTTAATACATTTTTATCAATTAATTAAGCCGCAAATATATCACTTATCGGACTTTCGGGATGATCTGGCCGCCATTGTTGCCGGTCGCGCAGTATTCGCATACCCCTTGGTTTCAAGTAAGGTCTCGATCTCACTTGGTCTTAGCCCTACCCCTAGCTCAAAAAGAGTATTGGGACACCACTAGGTCTCACACGAACGCGCAAAACCAAGGGGTAGGTGGAAGGGGGAAGGGGATGTATTGGGATTGGCCCTAAAACTAAATCAAAAATAGCTGCCAAAATTAACACTGTACCAATTGCTCAAACCAATTTGGCATTACTTCACACTCCCTTATCTGCATTAGACTCTGACTTTCATTGTTTACACACTGATGTCAATTACACATCACCTTGTTGTCAAAACACTTCACACAATGTTCAGTTGTTGCACACACTTCTCAAGTAAAATCTCGAAGTATCAACCTATTACACACAATTATTAAAATCTCTAAACACTCAGGTCTGGTGAACAATTTGCAATCAGGACTGCAGCATAAAAATGGCCTTGAGCCTCTCTTTTGTTGAGCCTCTTGTGAACCATGGAGAACTTAGACAACCAGAGAAGGAGAGCGGTAAGAGTTGGAGGAGTTCTCAAATGAGATTCGGGCGACCGTGGTTGACCATGTGCTCGACCATGGTTTGACCATGAGGGAGGCTGGTCAGAGGGTCCAACCGAATCTAAGCCGCTTCACAGTTGCTTCCATAATACGAACCTTCAAACCTTCAGAATGGAGAACAGGTATGAAATCTATTTGAATCTATAGAAACGTAATTGGCCAGCGTGACATTGTTGAGGGCCCCGGCCAGCGTAGTGGGAACATCACAATGTGTTCAGCAATGAACCACCACGGGATCCTGCACCGACATGCCCACCTAGGGGCCTATAACACTGGCCGTCTCATTGCCTTCCTCGATGGCCTGCATGACCTGCTGGTACCACCTGGCCAGATACACGACCCACAGCTAATAAATTATGTTGTCATCTGGGACAATGTGAGCTTCCACCGGGCTGCGCTGGTGCGAGAATGGTTCCAGAGCCACCCACATTTTTCAGTAGTATACCTTCCACCTTATTCTCCTTTTCTGAACCCCATCGAGGAGTTCTTTTCAGCTTGGAGGTGCAAGGTGTACGAACGGGACCCACAGGGTTGTGGTGACGTGACTGTTGAGGCCTCTCAGGGCTTCATGCGCCACTCTCGACGGTGCTTGGACAGGGAGAACATCGCCTGTGATGTGGATGAGGCCCTCTGGCCAGACAGGAACCGGAGGCGTGATGCCTAACTCCTTTTTGTGAGAGCGGGGGGGGGCAGTTCTGTTGACAGTTTTGTACTGTTCAAAAATATATTAAAAAATCCTGCATGTTTGTCTGCTGCTTTATGTTTGTCTCTGAAAAAAGTAGGCCTCCATTGATACATTTTACCAAAGGAGAAATGGCTTATTCTCCAGTCATTGTCATTCATATTATGTGTTCCATTTCTATAATTGTGTTTTCAATTTTTTACTACAGTGTGCTGTGAATGCTTGGTAGTGTGCAGCAAATGCTTAGTTGTGTGTACTGTTATGAATGCTGTGCGTGTCATTTGAAAATATGGCTGTGTGTACCAATTGAAAACACAAGTTCCATTTTGTGAACAGGTAAGAGATTTGATGGCAAAGAGTCATCTTGCAAAGGAAGTGTCAGGTTTAGCATTTTGTGTGTGAGGTTTTCAGTTGTGTGAGCAGTTTTGAGAAACGTGTTTTAACAATTGTCAAAAACTGTAACTGCTAGTTCATAATGTGCGAGCACATAAGTACACGCAGTGCGATGACGTACATCCTATCTTAATAGACTGTTCGAAATCAACGGTTTTGGAGATACCTTTTTGGAGTACACGGTTTCAGTCAACGGTTTTGGAGTACACGCAGCGCGATGACGTACATCCTATCTTAATAGACTGTTCGAAATCAACGGTTTTGGAGATAACTACCCCCGAAAGGACCTGTCTCGTCAGACACCTGTCCGGTAAGAGATCAAGGATTAAGACCGCTATCTAAGATTTCGAACACAGCCCCAGACTCTCTGTACAAATTAAATGTCCGAAAGTCTGGTAAGGATCAGGCTAGCTCTAACTTGGTGGTGCTTTGACCAACAAAAAAAATAATATTATTTGGGAAAAGGTAACGATTGCTGTTATAGATCCCATGACATGCTGTTTTTGTATGCTTTTATATAGGCCTTAGTGGTCCCCTAATACTGTAACTAAAGTCTCTTTCCTGAAATTCAGCCTTAGTGCAGAATTACAGCCACTACGAGCAGTCCCACGATAAGCTTTCCTCAGGACGTGCCGTTTCTGTGTCTGTAGCTTTAGGGCAAATCCCAATACTTCCTCTTACCCCTAGCCCTTACTTTTGCGCGTTCATGTAAGAGCTAGTGGTGTCCCAATACTCTTTTTGATCTAGGGGTAGGGCTAACCCAGCTAACATAATGACGTCCCCAGGACGTCCCCTGAACGTCCCCGAAAGTTATTAGGACGTCGCAAGGGAACGTCCCCATGACGTCTTTTTGTAGGGTTCCCTACAACGTCGCAGACAAACGTCCCCGGGACGTCCTCATAACATTTAGGGGACGTTCAGGGAACGTTTTTCTCCTACGTCATGGGGACGTTCCATTGCGACGTCCTGATAACTTTCGCATACCAAATGCAGAATCAATTTCTCAACCTTAAAGGGGTCACTGACTGCAAAACCGTTTTTACCTTGTCATAGTTGAATAACGACAGTTCGGTGGGTAAAATGAACATACAGTGAACCTCAAAGTCCATTGACACTTATTTCCCATGCAAATCTCAAAAAGAAAAAATCTAGCTGTAAAACGGTAGCTTTTGGAAAAATCCACCCGACAGTCCTCGTCAGACTGTGAGTCAGATGGAAACATATTTCTCACACAGTCTATCTTTAAAATGTAATTTACCTGGATGCTTTTGATAAACAAACTGACCAGAAAATCTCCCTCGCTGACTGAACGTAGAGAAAGGTCATCATAATTGTCCGTCTGACGGATAGTGTTCCCACGTTCAGCTTCCTATATGAGAGACACAGTCACTCAGAGGTATTTGAAAATTTTTGATGATTAACCATTCAAGTTTATGTAAAATAAGGATCTTACCGATTCGATGTCAATGTCATCCCTTTCACCCATCACCATACTGACAACACAATCTTTCTCATCGAGTGAACGAAGAGAAACATCATCCCGGATCTTCAAATCCGTTTCCACCTCTTGGATAGTTGTCCCATGGTCAACTTCCTACATTAGAGACACAGTCACTCAGAGAACGTATTTGATGTTTGCCGTTTAAACATTTACATTTAAGTTGATATAAGGCTCTTACCATTTCTGCCTCGTCCATTTCTCTTACAAGAATCCGTTTGGATCTCTTTCCACTGTCCAAATGACAGTGAACAAGATCATCAAACTGTGTCAGAGATAGATCGTTAGTTTTCATGAACAAAATCTCTGAAAACCACGGCATTAGGCTATATATGGCCAATAACAGTGATTATGGGAAAGTGTTATTTGAGAGGAGCTGACCTGACTGGAAGAGTTTGGTGTCGGCATGTTCGGCTCACAATGATTGGCTGTGAAGCAATTGAGAGAGAAAACTTGTAACTTTTGTAACTGCAAATGCTGTTGAGGTTTGATTTACAGGCCATTTGTGGACTGAGCCTCGAGTCTCTTTTTATTGATGTCGTCAGTTTTAACAAAACACAAAAAGAAAACCAAGTGTCAAAACTGGATGCGATGATATTGACGGTAACTGCATAACGAAAGTGTGGATTACATTTAGAATTAAATTATGTTTTACGTGTAAGATTACAATAAGTAGGGGAAACATTAATGTGTAAATAAGAACTACTCACCAAAAAGCGTTGCGGCAACGTTGCTAGTAAGTGGTCATTTGGTAACCCGCGACGTTACCTTATGGCAACGTTGCCGCGACGTCGTAGCAACTTTATAAAGTGAATGTTGCCGGTTGGTGCGATGGACAACGTTGCCGCGACGTTGTCTCTTGGTCGGCTGGTTACGTTAATTTTAGGTCCAGTGGACCACGTTGCTGCGACGTTGTCCCTTGGTCAGCTGGTTACGTTATTTTTAGACCCGTGAACAACGTTGCCGCGACGTCGAACATTGGTCAGCTGGTTACGTTATTTTTAGACCCGTGGACAACGTTGCCGCGACGTCGAACATTGGTCAGCTGGATACGTTATTTTTAGACCCGTGGACAACGTTGCCGCGACGTCGAACATTGGTCAGCTGGTTACGTTATTTTTAGACCCGTGGACAACGTTGCCGCGACGTCGAACATTGGTCTGCTGGTTACGTCAATTTTAGGTCCAGTGGACAAGGTTGCCGCGACGTCGTACCTTGGTCAGCTGGTTACGTTATTTTTAGACCCGTGGACAACGTTGCCGCGACGTCGAACATTGGTATGCTGGTTACATCAATTTTAGGTCCAGTGGACAAGGTTGCCGCGACGTCGTACCTTGGTCGGCTGGTTACGTTATTTTTAGACCCGTGGACAATGTTGCCGCAACGTCGAACCTTGGTAATTACCTTCTGCCTTGTCAGTCCCCTCACCTCAAAATCTAAGCTACCTCTTCAAAGACTGTAGCGTAAACTTATAATTTTCGTGCGCGATATGCCTACTTCTCAAACTTGCTCCAGATGTCTAGGCCAGCCTATCCCTACCATTATTTAGAATTGTGTTTTAAAACAACATAGATTTGCAATGGAAAAGTTGTAAATGAGTAGGACAACATTGCCCGTGATGGACTAGGCAGACTGCCAAAATCGGCTGGAGCTGCTGCGCTACTCCAGACCCGGCGCTTATGTGCCGGGGCTCTGCCCCGGACAGCCCCGGCCCAATTTAACCTCTGGTTATAGTTATAATTTAGTTTTAGTGAAATTGTTTACTTGGGTTGCCATGGTGATGCATAAACAGTCCCACCGCTCAAGACCGCCCGGTCCCAACACAAGCTCTTCCCCTGTCTGGCCCCCCAGTGGTGGAATCAACTCCCCACCTCCATCAGAGACACTGACTGTCTCCCCACCTTCAAGAATAGGCTCAAGACACACTTGTTCCGGGAATACAACGGTACCTAGGAAAGATCTGCTGGACATGATGTTAGTTTCTCCCAGGATCAGAAGGACTCTTACTTAGAGACCTGCTGCTCTTGCTGGTTAGCTGTAACTGATTAAACTGTTGTTTGCTCTTCCACAGGTACACTCGTGCACTTTTAAGGTTCATGTTGTTCAATTGTAACTTGTTTAACTCCATGCTCTTATGATTCTTCCCTTTGGCACTTATTGTTGTTGTTTTTTTCACAATGTACGATCCATGTTTGACTACTTGCAATGTTGGGGATATCTCGTTGTTATGATCAGTGACCTATGCACTATTGTAAAGCTCTCTCTTGAAAGTCGCTTTGGATAAAAGCGTCTGCTAAATGAATAAATGTAAATGTAAATGTAAACAGCTGTCCCGGCTAAAGGATTTTGCTTAACAGTTTGTTTGTTAGCACTCATGTGCCCTGCACTGGCACAACAGTACAGCCGTGCCGAGCCGTGGACATGAATCGTGAGTTGCATCGACTGTCAAGCGAGATGTCCATTCCTCCCGAGATCCACAGTTTGCCCAGCGTAAGCTCTGCCTCAGCGGGCCGGCAGAGGAGACGCTGTGAGCAGAAGCAGAAGCGAGGCAAGCGGGCCGGTGTACGAGCTCGGCTAACGGCTAGCCCATCCTAACCACCGCTTCCATTGATCTTCTTCGCCAATGTCCGCTCAATAAAAATAACTGGATGAGATCAGACTACGACTCACGGCACAGACGTTGACGGCTGGCATGATTTTCACGGAGACATGGTTGGACAGCACCACACCAGACGCAGCTGTCCAGCTAGCAGACCGCACCGTCTACCGGGCCGACAGAACAGCTGACTCGGGAGGGTCTCTCTTTGCCAGTCTACCGAAACCCAGAGTATTGACCAGAGGAGAACCCCCTGTTTGTGGCCCTGCCCCTCTGGAGCGGTTGAGGAGCAGCGTGAGGAGCAGCGTGGGACGCAGCACTAAATTTACACTTGTGTAAATATGTATATATATATAGCCTATATGTTCAATCTATAATTGTATTGTTTTAGTGTCTGAAAGCTGCAACTTAATTTCGTTGTACTTGTGCAATGACAAATAAATATATTCTATTCTAACAGTACTCGCTTGACCTTTGAACTATCTTGTGATGCAGTCTTTATCTAAACTTGTCTGACCCTTTTGTCACTGCTTGGAAAGACGGCAGTGACCAGACCCATAGGCCACTCATTGCGGGGGGACTGACTCTTTCAGCAACATAATGTCCCAGTGGGGAGGTATTCATTCCTCCATCGCTTCCAGAACTAATTTGCCAGGTCCTGCACCTGTCTCCACTGACACTTGAACAAGTCCTTTTCGGTGATAATGCCGGCTGGAGCAGACACCCCTGGTTTTTGAGTCAACAGCATAGCAGCAGCACTGGTGACGAGAGTTCAGAGGAGACTAGAAATAATGGCCTTGCGTTCATTATGGCACACACCTCTGCCATCAAGGTGCACAGCACTTCATGAGTCAGGTCATTTTGCTTTCTTTGCAGGAGCATGGAGTCGAGTATCCTGCGGCCCCCATGTGAGATGCATGTGGCGGGTTTAACTCCCACGCACAGCCGTTCTCGTGAAGGTGTTTCAGAGTTCTGGTTTGGGTTGTCCGGTCTCATGCCCAGTTCAGCACCCCGATGACGTTCGTACCTCAATCTGATCTCAGCTGTTTCACTGGCCCTCTCAGGGCAAAAAACCTTCTCAAGGCATTGATGCCGCTGGGTGAGTCCATGTTTTCAATGAGCTTTATATGCACAGCTCTGGGGCACATGCATGTGGGGAGTATAGCCCACCACTTACTGTGAGCTGCACCGCCTCTGGTGCGTCGGGTGACCACGTTCCAGGGGCCAAACACATCCAGCCCTACGTTTGTGAATGGCGGAGATGAGCTCAGACGCTCCGGGGGGAGGTCAGCAATCTTCTGGACCTTGAACTTCCCTCTCAACTTGCAGCAGGTGACGCAGTGGTGGATGACTGAGCCTATCAGTCTCTTGCCTGCAACGACCCACAGGCCGTCAGCCCTCACAGCACCCTCTGTAAAGTGTCGCCCTTGGTGCTGCACTTTTGTGTTGTGGTGGCTCACCATTAACTTTGTCAAATTACATTTTGGGAGAATGATGGGGTTTCTCACCTCAGGCTCAACAAATGCATGTTTCAGACAACTGCCAATTCTCAACATGCCATCACACATGACAGGATCGAAGTTCCGGATTGTGCTTGAGCGGTCCAGTCTACCAGAGCGGCCTCGAGGTCATCCGTCATCATTCTGCTGGACCTCTCTGCAGCATTTGATACGGTTAACTATCAGATCCTGCTCGCCAGACTCTCCGAGATGGGCATCACTGGCACTGCACTTCAGTGGATCTCGTCCTACCTGTCGGGAAGATCCTACCAGGTCTCCTGGGGAGGCGATGTGTCTGACCCCCGCCAGCTCTCCACTGGTGTCCCACAGGGCTCCGTCCTTGGACCCCTCCTCTTCTCCCTGTACACCACCTCGCTTGGACCAATCATCACCTCCCATGGCTTCTCCTACCACTGCTACGCTGACGACACCCAGCTCTACCTGTCGTTCTCCCCGACCGATCCGGGGATCTCAGCCAGGATTGAGGCCTGCCTCACAGACATCTCTGCCTGGATGACCAAGCACCACCTCCAGCTGAACCTCGCCAAAACCGAAGTCCTCATCATCCCGGCCAAACCGTCCATCTCCCATGACCTCTCAATCACCCTGGGATCGGCGACGGTGACCCCTTCGTTCTCTGCCAGGAACCTCGGGGTTACCATGGATGACGAGTTCTCCCTCACAGCCCACATCGCTGCTGTCTCCCGGTCGTGTAGATTCACCCTCTACAACATCTGGAAGATCAGGAGATACCTGTCTGAGCACTCCACCCAGCTGCTGGTCCAGGCACTTGTCCTCTCCAAGTTGGACTACTGCAACTCGCTGCTCGCCGGGCTCCCAGCATGCGCAACCCGCCCTCTCCAGAGGATTCAGAATGCAGCGGCCCGTCTGGTCTTCAACCTACCCAGACGCTGCCATGTTACCCCGCTCCTTGTCTCCCTTCACTGGCTGCCCGTCACGGCCCGTATCAGATTCAAGACCCTGGTACTGACCTTCCGAGCGGTGAATGGGACTGCACCCGACTACATCAAGTCTCTCCTCCAGCCCTACACCCCCTCCCGCCACCTTCGGTCCTCCTTTGACAACCGTCTGGTGGTCCCACCGCTCAAGACCGCCTGGTCCCAACACAAGCTCTTCCCCTGTCTGGCCCCCCAGTGGTGGAATCAACTCCCCACCTCCATCAGAGACACTGACTGTCTCCCCACCTTCAAGAATAGGCTCAAGACACACTTGTTCCGGGAATACAACGGTACCTAGGAAAGATCTGCTGGACATGATGTTAGTTTCTTCCAGGATCACAAGGACTCTTACTTAGAGAGCTGCTGCTCTTGTCGGTTAGCTGTAACTGATTAAAACTATTGTACTCGCTGTGAGGTAGTTTACTGTTGTTTGCTCTTCCACAGGTGCACTTTTAGATTCATGTTGTCCAATTGTAACTTGTCTAACTTCATGCTCTTATGATTTTTCCCTTTGGCACTTATTTTTGTTTTTTTTCACAATGTATGATTCATGTTTGACTACTTGCAATGTTGGGGATATCTCGTTGTTATGATCAGTGACCTATGCACTTTTGTAAAGCTCTCTCTTGGAAGTCGCTTTGGATAAAAGCGTCTGCTAAATGAATAAATGTAAAATGTAAGATGACTGACACATCCCAAACAACCTCTCATGGAAGAGAACAGAACATTCAAACAGCCTCCTGCAAGGACATGGGCTCTGCACAGATCAGCACCACCCGGATTAATTCCCTTGTGATGGAACAGCTCAGTGACAAAGACTTTCCCAAAGAAAAGCTACGCTAGGACAGCCACCATGCTATTTCATTAGACATACCGGTCATCATCACAAACAGAAAATGGCATGGTAATTTGCATGGTTACAACCCTGAAACTAGTGTTAGAAGTCACAGAACTATCCATATTCTTCCAACAGATTTATCAACCCCTGTTCTATCTGTTAATACCCCACAGATAAAACTGGCCCTTCTAAATTTTAGATCACTAAATAACAAAACATTTCTAGTTAATGATCTGGTCAAAGACAACAACCTAGACTGCATCTGTCTAACAGAAACCTGGCTAAACAATGACACGGCAACAGCAACATTGATAGAAGCGTGTCCGCCCTATTACAGCTTTCACCAAGTTTCTAGGAAATCTAAAAAAGGTGGAGGAGTCGCAGCTATTTTCTCCTCTAAACTGTTGTTCAAAATCACTGAGCTAGGTGAATTCATATCATATGAAAACCTTGCTATAGAGCTTGTTGAAGAATAGACGAATGGCTGGTTGAAGAAGAAAAGCTCAAAACGCAGGTTGTTTGAATAGGTAAAAAGTTTATTTCAGCTCAGTTTGCAAGGCAATACACATAACAGCCGATGGATGGCAGACCGTTGAGAGACGACTAGATAATCTCCCCAAACTTCCTTATATACCAAAATAATGGCCCATAATCATCCCCCCCTCCTCGGTGGTGCGCACGTCACCTGGTAGCCCCTGCAGCCCCTGCGTGCAAGACGGTTGCACAACTGGGGAGGAAATTTCCATTCCTCATTCGTATCGGAATCCCGAACCCCTCAAAAGGCATTTTAGCCTCGTTTGACACTTAAACTTTTCTCCCAGAGAAGTCAGTTCCCTAGCAACCGCTTCACTAGGTCACAACGACCTGGAACTCTGCTTCTAACTTTGGACAGATTCTGACAAGCTTCGATGGACGACTTCCTGTCTGAGTGCTAACAGCTGCTCTCCTTCTTAAGATTCTGCCACGTACCCCTATCACCCAGCCAAACATCCCCCCCCCCTGGTGTTTTCGGGGCTCCTAACCTCCCAATGTTTTCCTTCAGAGTTTGCACATAAGCCTAGAACATTCAACATAAGTCAAGAACAGTCTGTATCCCTGGTTTTTAGTAACTGCGTATTGTTCGGGGGCCATCTTTGGGCCTACTCCTCTGTCCTGACATAACCCCTGTCCTCGCCTAACATTTGCCCTGTTTTATCATAATCAAAATCCACCACAAGCTCAAAACCGAATCTATACTTTTTGTTATTATATATCGGCCACCCAAGCATTCGCCAATATTCATACAAGAATTCTCTGAACTATTATCACTATGTGTCACTAGATGACAAAGTAGTTTTAAACGGAGACTTAAATATCCAAGTAAATAAAAAAGCAGACCCAAGAACTATTGAGCTCTTAAATGTCATCGACAGTTTCAATCTAACTCAACACATAACAGACCCAACACACCAGCATGGAAACACACTAGATCTAGTGATAACAACTGGACTAAATATCAATAATATTTCAATAACTGATATACCCCTCTCAGACCATCATTTTATACTTTTTAATGTATAAACAAAACCACAAAAGAATTCTTAGTCCAAAGAAGATATTTAGACGATACAGCTATGATGACATTCTCTGAACAATTTGCTCAATATGAGACAACTAATCATGATTGCTCTCTGAATGAAATGGTAGAGAACCTCAATGATGCACTAATATCTGTGTTAGACTCTGTTGCACCACTGAAAACCAAAAATAAGTGCACAAGCAGAACCTCCCCATGGCTGAGAAATAAAAATGTTAGTGAAACGAAAAGAAAATGCCGTGCAGCAGAGAGAAAATGGAGGAAAACAAAGATCACTATCCACTACAATATCTACAAAGACACAATAACCACCTATAACAAAACCATCCGTCTAGCAAGGAGAGAATATTTCTCCAACATTATTTCAGAAAATGCCAGAAATTCCAGAGTTCTTTTCTCCACCATTGACCAGCTGCTAAACACTGTCCCTGCCCCACCTCCATCCTCAGCAGTTAAATGTGAATAGCTTGCTGTGTTCTTCAAGAACAAAATAACTTTGATCAGAGCTAGTATTATTAATAGTGGGGTCGAAACTGACATCAGTAGATTATGCAACATAACCATGAGCACATTTACCTGTATCACACTTAGTGTGTAAAGTTCAAACTTTCCAAAATTGTCAGCGAATCTAACTACACAACCTCAGATATTGATCCTATACCCACAACATTCTTTAAGCGAGTGTTTGATAGTGTCTCAGGTCTAGTGCTAGAGATTATAAACACATCCCTTAGAACTGGTGTCTTCCCAGATGCATTCAAAACAGCTGTTGTAAAGCCCCTATTAAAGAAGCCCAAATTAGATAACAGTCTACTTGCAAATTACAGACCAATATCAAACCTTCCATTTATTAGTAAAGTACTGGAAAAGATAGTTTTAGTCCAATTAAATTATTTTCTTGAAGAAAAAAAAATCCTGGAAGTCTCGCAGTCAGGTTTCAGGAAATATCACAGTACTGAAACTGCTCTCACCAAAATAATTAGTGACCTCAGACTAAACTCTGATGCAAATAAAGTCTCTATCCTTATCCTGTTAGATCTCAGTGCAGCATTTGATACCATTGATCACGACATCCTAATCAATAGACTGGAAAAGCTTATTGGGCTAACGGATAGTGTATTGAACTGGATGAAATCATATATCAGAGGAAGGAAGTTTTATGTTAGTTTAGGAGACCATAGGTCCAAGAAACATGAGAACTGCTACGGGGTTGCTCAAGGAAGCTGCTTAGGTCCATTACTTTTTTCTCTTTATATGTTACCACTCGGCGACATAATCAGAGAACATAACATAGATTTCCATAGCTATGCGGATGACAAACAACTATATATATCCACTGAACCCAACGATGCAACGGCCATCAATTCCATTACCAACTGCCTGTTGGCAATAAACAAATGGATGAATGATAACTTTCTTAAATTAAATGAAGACAAAACCGAAGTCCTACTATGTGGTCCAAAATCCAAAAGAGAGATGCTTTCCAAGAATCTAGGAGGCTTAACCCCCTGTCTTAAACCAGAGGTGACAAGTCTCGGTGTAATCCTGGACTCAGATTTGAATTTCAACTCTCACATTAATAAAGTGACCAAAACAGCATTCTTTCACCTGAGGAATATAGCAAAGGTACGACCATTCATAAACCAAAATGATGCAGTCATGATGCATTCATGCTTTTATATCCAGCCGACTGGACTACTGTAACGCACTTTTCACTGGTCTTCCCAAGAAAACCACTGAAAGACTACAGCTCATTTAAAATTCTGCAGCTAGATTATTAACCACAACTAAAAGGAGAGAACACATTAGTCCTGTCCTAGCTACTTTACACTGGCTCCCTGTTACCTTCAGAATTGACTTTAAGGTCCTTTTCCTCACATACAAAGCTCTACACGGTCAAGGACCTAGCTACATTGCTAACTCCCTTATAAACTATACACCAGCTAGAACACTGCGATCATCAAATCCAGGCCTATTATTATTAGAGGTCACCAGAAGCAGTCATAAGAAGATTGGTGATTCGGCCTTTGCCAATTACGCCCCAAAACTATGGAACAAATTACCAATAAATATTAGGGAAGCAAACATGCTAGATAGTAATTTTATCTCAGAAGGGTTTTACTACTTTAATTAGTTATATTATTGTTTTTATAGATTTGCTATTTTAATTTAATCATTACTTTTATCACTTGTATTATTGTTTTTATTGATTTCATGTAAAGCACCTTGAGCTACAATTCTTGTATGAAATGTGCTATATAAATAAAGTCTTACTTACTTACTCATGATCTCATTGTGAACCGGGAGCTAGTTCAGAGCTGTTGCTAGAGCCAGTTCGGAGCTGGTTCAAGAATGGAGCTTTCTAAGAACCGGTTTGCTTTTCCTCGGGCTAGAGAGCCACCACAAAGCCACGTCATTACGTCACTGTATACGTTTTATCATTCCTAGCAACGCTAGCGCGGCAGCGCCAAACACAAAGCAGAGCCCGTCTAAAGGCTGTCAATCAATGTTAATCAAAAGCGTCTGCTAAATGAATAAATGTAAATCCGAAGAACGTGTTTTCTTGGCTATTGCGCAATACCCTGGACTCGCAACAGTATGACAACACTGGCATTATCAGCGCAACATTTTATAAACTTTTGCTGTATAGCGCTTGTGTATTACACTTGTATGAAATATAAGCTCAATAGCTCTTAACATTTGTGTTTATCATTTCACTCATTTGATAGGATTATGATAAAATGCAACAAGTGTCTGCACTGCGAAGTTATTGAAAAGTCGGAGCAAATTTACAAATTAGCTGTTTTATCAATCAAATAAGTACATTTTAAGCAACTACTTCCCACTTCTCGATACATTTTCATTCAGATGCTGATTTACAAGTACCGTTTATCTGAAATATGAATTGTAAAAACTTAAAGCAATGGCGGTCAAAGGATTCTGTTCGTCTTGTTGGTCACGGTAACCCCGCCCCAAGCGGTTCATTTGTTGGTTCCAAAGGCCAGGTAAGTACCCATCTGTTTGGGCTGAGAGCAGCTCCAGGAGCAGGTCACTAAGCTCTCTCAGTTTTCTCTTGAACTGAGGCGAGGGAAACAGTCCAGCCGCTTGAATAGTGCACTCTCTATCACTTCTGGGGTGGCATAGCACTCTTGAAGTCTTGTCCAAGAAAACTGCAGTGCAGCTTGCGGATTAGAGACATACACCGCTCGGATTCTTTTAACATGGTCTGAGGACTCCTTTCCCAGCCATTTAATGAGCAGGTCTAGCTCTTCACTAGCTGTTAACTCTAGGCCCTGAGTAGCATTAAAAAAGGAGGACTGCCATGCTCTAAAACTTTCAGGCTGATAGTCAAATGTATTTAGCCCTGTAGTAACTAACTCCCTGCGGGCCAGATACTTAGCAAAGTCCATCATGTCAGAAGCCCGATTGACAGGAAGAGGGCTCTGCGTGTCATTCCTATGTGAATGGTCTTGGAAGACTACACGCTTGCCTATGGAGCAGCCTTGCTGCTGACAGACTCTGGATGGCGAGTCAGAGTATGAGGTGGGGCATCGAGGTAAATGGGGCTGGTGCTCTGACGCAGGTAAGTACTCACTGTGCTGTGTGGCTGAATGAACAGATCAGGCTTTGTGGGCAGATGTAGGGCTTAACACAGGGGTGTGTCTCGATGATGGTGACTCTTTGAGACTGAGAGGAGATCTGTCTGGAAGGGGGGCATTGGGGTTGAGGCTGGCATGTGCATGCTGTGCCACATACGCCTCCGTCCGCTGCTGTAACTCCAGTAGTGTTATGGTGCTCTTGGTACTGAGCATGTCATCATACTCCATCTTAGCTGCCGCCTCTAACACCTCAGCCTCTGTATTGGCAGCAGCCACTGCCTTTTCAAGTTCAAGTGCTTGCAGGTTCGCTTCCAGTGTAGCCTTTTCCAAAGATTTCTCTGAATCTTTAGTTCTAGCTCCTGCTGTGAGAACGCAGCTCTGGCGCGCGCGGCTTCAGCTGTGCCTCTGGCTCTCGCTGCTGCGCCAGCTACTGAGCACTTGGAGGCAGGCGAGTGCCTGCAGGATCCGGACACTGATGGTGCATTTTCTGCTGCTTGGGTCTCGATAACTAGCATAAATCTCTTTGATGGTGGTGACTTTTCACTGTACTGTTCTCTCTACGTGTTGTGCTTCCTAGCGTCAACGTATAGATTCAACAGAGAGACAAACTCCTTTTCAAGAGCCAGGAAAATTAGCCTTCTTGCTCCTTTATTGACTATTAGTCAAACTGACAACATTGAAACGGAGTGAAACTACGAAATAAAAAGAGAAAGTAGAAAAATGCTTAATTATAAAATACATAGCCTACATAACTGATATTATTAGAAAACATAACGTAGCATATGCGACAGTAGTATTGTGCAGTTGCAGCGATTGCGTTTGACTTTTTACAATCCAAAATCATCATCATCAAAGTTACAATATAACTCATTGTATTTAGGTAATGTACATATTACGATTGTGTAAAACTTACAGTCATTGCTTTCTTTAAGATTCACACAACAGATTGAAAATTCATAAAATTTATATTTTGCATTCGCTATGTGAATGATGCCTGGTTTGTTTACATTCTAAACATCCAAACATTCCAAACATGCTTTGGTTCCTGTACACTCATATCAAACACATTAAATCACGTGAACATACAAACGTTTCAAGTTAGATGAACCCAATACATAAAACATATTATGGACAGAACAAAAACATATTATGGGCAGAACAGTGTTCACAATGTTGTATTTCACTCCATTTTACACCAAAAACGTCAGGGGAGGACTGCCTATTATAGATACGAGTCAGCTGAAGATAGCCAGAATATCGGATTTCTTTAACCGAGCCTGTTTCAATTGGTCATTTGCCTGAGAAAGCGACTTCCGTTGGCCAGCTTCATTGAAAACCATTCAAACAGGTTGACAGCAGTGTTTTTTTGGGGAACTACAGCGAGCTACATGAACCACGTGATCACGTGTCGGTGAGATCGTAGCGTGTCGCAACTATGGCTCAGATTATCTGGTTATACTATGTATGGCACAGTTTTTTAACAATAAAAATAGAGTCTTGAAATCACCCCCCCAATTTTATTTTTTTCTTAAATGAATTTAAATGATACCTAAAGTCCTTCAAATTGGTAAACAGCAGAAAAGCACAAGAATTGTATGATATGCTAAAACACTTTCCCACAATGTTAACGAACCCATAATTGAACTGATATTCTCCTTATATATAGCCTATATACAGTATATATATATTTGTTTCCTTTTCACTTCCCTTGTAATCCATTCTGTAGTGTAGCCTATTATAAAATGTGTATTTTTTATTACGATGTTATTATGCCATTTGGCAAATGCTCTGTACCTTCATGTACTGAAAGAGTATCGATATTGCAATGTATTTTTACATTTTCAATTAAAAAATATACAAAAAATTATAATAATCTTGTTTTAAGTCCCTTTGCGACAGAAACCGCTCTTTAACGGCAGATTTCACACAACGACAACAAGCAAGCATGGCGACCGCATCTGGGAACGCAGGTGTTGCCTCCGATTATAAGGATAATGCTACCCACGGAGGAGATGACAGTGACACCATGGGTTCGGATTCAGCCTCGGGAAGTGCTCCACATCCAAAACCCGTCTGTCTCATTGTGCTGGGGATGGCGGGGTCTGGGAAAACTACTTTTGTTCAGGTACTAGCCTAGCTAGCTAGCTAGTCAGCACAGGCTGGCCAGCCATTGCATTGAAATTCAAGCGCGTTACTATGTTAGCGTAGCTCACAAGATCTACACATTTTATTTAGTTGTATCTAATGGACATTCGCTAGTTACGCTGTACGCATGCCTCAGTGTATGTTTTGGTTGTATGGCAAGCTACCTTTCTATCTATTTTATTGACCACAACAAACCAGCTCAAATGCCACACTTTCTCACTTTAAGAGACTCATCGGTTACCTTCACACGAAGAGATCTCCCCCCCTACGTGATCAACCTTGACCCTGCAGTTCACGAAGTACCTTTCCCAGCCAACATCGGTAAGCCACTTTCTGAACACAAGTCGGTTTGCTTGGCAAACAGTAAGCCTGCTAAATGGTGATAGCTAGCTACATGTTATCCGTGAAAAAGTTGATTCCCATAAAAGGTTGGAATTCTGTTTTGACCCCCAGATATCCGTGACACGGTCAATTACAAAGAAGTTATGAAACAGTACGGACTGGGACCCAACGGCGGAATCGTCACATCACTCAACCTGTTTGCTACTCGTTTTGATCAGGTGACCTGTTTCTTTCCTGTGCTGCCTACAGTATTGGCAGTGACCAGTGTTGTGGTAGTTACTCAAAAAAGTAATACATTACACATTACTAGTTACTTTTTTAAATAAAAGCAATACTTTACTTGATTACTCACTGATGAAAGTAACTAGTTATGCTACTAGTTACATTACTTTTGAATTACTCCGTAACATCACCTGAGGTGCACTTGCCAAATAACAATATATGTACCATGCCCAAATCAACTCAAATTCTTATTATAATGAGGACAGACCTCTCTTTTAAGCTTTTTTATACCACAAAGATGACAAAAGAGCTGTCAACATCAACCTAAAAGTTGTCAAGCATAACAAGGCTACAGTAGGCCTACTGGCAGTAAGCAAAATGTCTCAAAATAAAATAATGCTTAAAACTTGAAATGGCAACATTTCCTCTACTATGTATGCTTCCACAAGTCTGATTATCTCTGCTTTGGTAACCTGGGGGGTATTCCATCAACGTCGATTAAGGAAAAGCGAGATTTATTTCGCCAAGTCTCACTTACTTTAGCGAGAGTTCCGTTCCATTAAGGTGGCTTATTTTAGTTCAAGCTACGTAACCAAGGTAACTTATACTTCGGAACTAGCCTGCTCCGTGTCAGGCTAAAAGTCAAGCTAAACTAATATGTGTTGCAAAGAATTTCAAACAAGCGGAAACAGAATCTGAAAAGACAGTTCCGTCGAGTAAATTCTTGCGCGCAAAACACTTTAGTCCGTGTTCGGAAACGTAGCCTAAATTAAGACTTTTTGAAGTGCATAGCCTACATGACTCCAAAAAAACTCAAAAGAACAATTTACGCTGCTGAAACAACACCACTCTGCTGGTTTACGCTTTGCTTTTTGCGACATAACTCCTCTTTTCGACGATCGCCTTATCTGGGCTGCACAGTCTAAGCTTATTGAGGTCTAGCTTGAGTTAGCGTTGCCTGTTAGTGGAACGGAACGTTAGTGGAACGGTTTGAGGCTTAAGTCTGAGTTGACGTTTACCCAAGTGAGCTCGTTTTAGCGAGACTTGCGTTAGCGACGTTGATGGAATACCCCCCTGCTGTTGAAAGTCAAGGCTTGGCTGGTGTTGGCAACAATGGCAAGGGCAACCTTTTATCTGCATCAGTGTCACTTAGGGTCCGGGATCTTTAGCTACAAGTCTTGAGTTAGCATGTTGCCGTTGAAGATGCTTTGACAGATTATACATTGTGTTCGCGGCGGTGGAGAGGTGTTTTGGGTGTGGGCACAATGTAGCTACATTGTACAGTTACGTTTTTGTCCTTTCGTGCAACTAATATGAAGTAATGTGCATACCTCCATCCCTCAAAAAGACATCCTAAGCGGCTCTGCAATTCTTGTTTCGCCTCCTGAACTCTGGGGCTAAGTCAAGTGACGAGTGTTACTCAGACACACGTAGTGTAAAGGGAAGTTTGATTTGTTGATTTTAGGTGCGTTCGACATGGACTGCGGCTGCATGAAACGACCGGCGAGAGTAGCCGCTTGCAGTCGGGGAGGAGTTGAAAACGGCTCTGTGAAGTCGGACATTCCAGCTTCTCGTGGTTTGCTGCGTTGATGTCAGTCATGGCCGATCAAGCGCTGTTTGCTTACGTTACTTTATTTATAATTAAACTTAGTCTTTCCGTTAGTAGAAGAGGTGGCGCAAAACCATTTCTTCAACAAATGTTTTATTCAATCAAATTGTTTGGTCCGGATTTGAGCATTGGCGAAACTGAAGGTGTCAGAATAATAACAAAGTTGTCGTGTGTGAGTCTGGCCAATCATGAAATAGCTGTGTCGTCATTTGAACCCGTGCAGTTGCTCTTGAGAAAATGCGCTCGGCTACACAGCCGGCAGTTCTCTAATCGATCTCACGGTACTTTGATGGCTACGTCACAGTGACCTAGCCTCGGCGCTGTCTCAAGTCGGACAAAAAGTCTAACCAGAATTCACTGTTTCAAGTCAGCCGGCTGCAGCGCTGCATGAAGACAGGTCATGTCGAACGCACCTATTTTCTCCTCCCGATATGCAGATCGCAGTAATGCAAGTAACGCAAGTAACGCAATACATTTTGTATTAGTAACTGTAATGCGATTACTGAAGTTATCAACAGTAACGCGTTACATTACTGCTTTACGGACAAATGTAATATTATTACAGTAACACCCCCAACACTGGCAGTGACAAATTTTGTGTTTTGCTGGTTCAGTATTTGTGGATCATTTTATCATATGTTTCTATGGAAAACAAGAATACACATTTCATAGGTTTTAAAAGCTTTTATTGGCCCTAATTTTTGGGGGGCCAATGAAGCTTTTATTTCAAAATCAGATGATCACTGCACAATAATTAAGTTACCATATGAATCAACACCACAACAACTTAAGCACAAACTTTGCAAGACAAAATGTATATCACCGCCGATATGTTTGGCCGCGACTGTATGCTAATATTATTATTATTTATATCTACAATTGGTGTTAGGACAAAAACTTCCAGGAGGGCATCTCTACGGTGGCCCTGAAGTGCAAATCACAACAGCAAATAGAAAACGTAACAGCAAATCATAAAACACAACGGCAAATAGGAAAACATTGCAACAAATCATAAAACACAACAGCAAATAAGGAAACGCGACAGCAAGTAGGAATACACTTTAACAAATCATAAAGTACAACGGCAAATAGGAAAACAATACGGCAAATATGAAAACACAACAGCAAATATGTAAACACAACAACATTAACTTCTACCGGAAAAGGTTGGGCTGATCTAGCAGAGGACGGACCCTCCTGATTGGACAGAAGAACTGTCCGTCTTTTAACAGGAAGGAGGTGAAAAACATGGAAAAGCGTCTATCTTAGTCCCCCGAAGATACTTTCGCAATTTAAGAATTATATTGATGCAGGGCATACATACGACGTGATAGTTAATGTTTTCAACCATTCACAACATCATATAAGCACTTGAAGTCACGTCAAATTAGTTCTAGTTATTTTTGTTCGTTGGCATACAAAGTTAGGCTTCTCTTATTAGCCTAGTTCGTACATCTGATTAGAGCTAGCAACAAACAATTGCAGATTAAGGGGTCCCCTCGTCCAGCTAGCTCTCAATGCTCAGCAGGAATGTCAGGTCCACTCACTAAAAGTCAACTTGACCCTCTCACTGGACATATTGTATAATTTTATTGAAAGCAATTGGTTGCTTTGTATATTCTGTTCTATTTAACAAACTCCTTGTCTTAAATTGAGCAGTTGATGGTGTGATTGCTATCTAGATTAGATTTAACGTGCATCAAGTAGGTACTACAACTATAAATGTTGTTAACATGGTCAATAGTAAGTCGGCAGATGAATAAAAAATTGTGTTTAACAAGTCCAATTTACAGTCGAAAGTTCAGTAGAACAATAGTCCTCATTAGGCTACAGTACGGTAGCTAGCATAGCCATTTCTAGCTCTGCTTCACAATATTGCTGCCTATTGTTATAGGTTAATCATGTAATACATACATGTTAATAAAGTATGAGACATATACATTATACAACACACCAGTTAATATACCGAAAATGTCAGTAAATCGAGATGGTGCTGCTGTCTGTCCCGTTGAAAACCATTCAAACAGGTTGACAGCAGTGTTTCTTTTGGAACTACAGCGAGCTCTCCTTCCTGGTAAAAAACAGACAGTCCGTCTGTCCAACCAGGAAGGTCCGTCTTCTGCTAAATAAGCCCTACCTTTTCCGGTAGAAGTTAATGTTGTTGTGTTTTCCTATTTGCCGTTGTGTTTTATGATTGTCTGTTGTGTTTTTCTATTTGCCGTTTTGATTTGCACTTCACCACCATACATCTCTCAAGGAGAGGTGGTTGGCGACACTGACATTTGAGTCAAGTGAATGCCAGTCAGTTTGAATACAATAGATTGATCTGCTCTTTAAATTGTGTTTCATTTATTGTCCAGTAGATGTCTCCATTTTGATTCCCAGTTCCTTAATACACCTGTTCTTTGTACACTGATGGGAAACCTCAGTTAGTCAACATATATACTATGTTTTGCTTCCTCAGGTCATGAAGTTCATTGAGAAGAAACAAGACAATCACCAGTAAGTCTACTGGAAATGGTTTTACAATAGTTGTGCGTAAATTCAAACTTAGCCTAGTTTTAATGTAATTTCTAACTTTAGTTGGAGTTTGCTCACTACTAACGATTCAAGGATTAAACACAGGCTAAGTAGGTGTAATTTCTTCAGTACATTTAAGTAACAGTATGGCCAATCTCAATAAGCTTGAAATGTATTTTTGCAAAATCTGGCTAGCAAAAAACATTTTCTGGAAGTTTGTTTTGATTAATTGCTAATTGAAATGTTGTCTAGCAAGTACAACATATTATCTCATGTCTAGGTACCTAAATGTAGCTAAAACATACCTTTTGGTTACCAGAGCTTGGCTTCTATTGCTGCGGACTAGGCCCTGATACAAATTTCCACATTGTTATAATTAGTTTAGCCATTTAACCTCGATTGTGTAGCAAGGTGTTCAAAGACAATTGGGCATTAGAAACTTTTAAACTACAAAATATTGTAAATCAAAAACAATGATTGACACTGCATCAAGAATAGTACTTTCCACTGATTGGCCACAGAAAGTTAAAACGTCATTTTCTGCAACAATATTTTGGTTAGTGTGGATGCCAGTGTAGATAAGATTAACCTTACTTCTCTGACAGAGCTTTAATATCATACTAACTCGTTTCAATATGTAGTTAAGTGTGAATTTTGCACCCTAACTTATGAGAACTTATGCACAGCTATTGCAACCGGCTCCTGGTCTCATCACTTTAGAAGGTTGTACAGGTGGTTTCTCCAAAGTTTTGACTCGAAGTCCATAGGAGTGTGCCTGTCCAGAACCAAAGCCCTGATTTAGACACTTGTACTTGATCTCCGTAAGTTATTTTGTATGTTGTCCTTTCTTACCCCCTTTCCACCAAAGTGAACCGGGAGCTAGTTTGGAGCTGGTGCTATAGCCAGTTCGGAGCTGGTTCAAGAACGGAGCTTTCTAAGAACCGGTTTGTATTTCCACGGGCTAGAGAGCCACCACAGAGCCACGTCATTACGTCACTGTATACGTCTCATCTTTCCTAGCAACGCTAGCGCGGCAGCGTCAAACACAAAGCAGAGCCCGTCTAAAAGGCTGTTTATCAATCCCAAGAACGTGTGTTCTTGGCTATTATGCAATACCCTGGACTTGCAGTAGTATGACAACACTGGCATTATCAGCGCAACATTTTATAAAGTTTGCTGTATAGTGCTTGTGTATTACATTTGTATTAAATATAGCTAGGCTCAATAGCTCTTAACATTTGTGTTTGTCATTTCACTAATTTGTGATGTTGATGATTATGATAAAACGCAGCAACTAGTGTCTGCACTGCGATGCTAGGATGCTAGCTAGCTAGCTAGGTTATCGAAAAGTCGGAGCAAATTTACAAATGAGCAGTTTCATCAATAAAATAAGCATATTTTCAACAAGTACACTGCCCACTTCTCGATACATTTTCATTCAGATGCTGATTTCCAAGTACCGTTTGGCTGGAATATGAATTGTAAAAACTTAAAGCAATGGCTTTCAAAGGATTCTGTTCGTCTTGTTGGTCACGGTAACCCCGCCCCAAGCGGTTCTTTCTTGGTTCGCAATCTAGACCAGGTACAAAGCGGGGCCGGTTGCAAACCACGTACAAATCACTTTTCCGGTTCCCAGTCTGTCGAAAGAGAAAGAACTGGTTCGCGATTAAGCACCGACTCCGAACCGGCACCCAAAATGCGTTGGTGGAAAAGGGGTATGAGTGACCTTTGTACTTCCTGTTTGGATCTGTGGTGACCATTGACTCTTGTGACAGGTATGTTCTGATTGACACTCCAGGACAGATAGAGGTGTTCACTTGGTCAGCCTCTGGGACCATCATCACAGAAGCCTTGGTGAGTGTGTGTGAGAGAGAGGGAATGAAAGACAGAGGTAATATAGCCCTTGAGCAAATCTTGGGTTTGGCTTACAAAATGTCTAAAATATAAGTTAAAACTCAATTGAATGCTTTAGTAGGAACATTGTCACCAATCCTTAAGTATCTGTGGCTCAGTATTTGGCCAACATTGTTGTGTTGCTGTGTCAGATTGTTCTGCTTGTGACATTCTGTTTCCCATCTACAGGCCTCGTCCTTCCCTTGTGTGGTAATCTACGTGATGGACACGTCTCGCAGCGTTAACCCTGTCACCTTCATGTCCAACATGCTCTATGCCTGCAGGTAAGTCACACACTCAGGTTTACTGCCATCAGACAGGGCTGCGTTTCCCGAAAGCATTGTAAGCCTAAATTGATCGTAGAATCCATCGTACGACGAATCTTAGTTTTACGGCCCGTTCCCAAAGACATCGTAGCTAAAGTGTCTCTTGAAAGTTCGTAGCTCTTGAAAGCGCATAGATTAGCCTACTCCTTACAAGCATGTTTGGGAAACGCACTTAAGAAATATTGATCGTTTTTTGCTCAATCGTTGCTCTGATCCATCATTATCGGGAAACGCAGCCCAGCTTAATTTGTTTTACCCTCTGCATTGAACACAATGGATCAGTCTCATAAGTGCTGCGAGTGACGCCAATAAAACAGCTCATTTTATATTCAAAGCAGGAATTTTTGATACTAATCCAATGGTTTTACAGCAGTCAGTCAAATCAAGGGTACCCAAAAGTTGGACAGTATATTAGCTAATAGTAATTAGCATGGTAAGTAATAGTTTAGTATTTAATCCAGGTCTAACTGATATTGTTGTATGTGGGAACACAATTTAAACCAAATGGGATTTGAGTAAAATGCTGTGTTTCTGTTTATTTTCCACAGTATTCTCTACAAGACCAAGCTTCCCTTCATTGTAGCCATGAACAAGGTAAAGAGTGGAATCAGCAACCCTTAACTAAGTTGGATTTACAGTGCGTTCACACTGCAGCGACGCGATGCGAGCGACAACATGTTTTCCATTCATTTTCAATGGAGCCAGGCAAATCGCTTGCGTGTTGCATTGTGGGTAGCGACGCAATATAGTTGAGATTTTCTCTACTTTATGCAAACGAGGAGCAATTTTCGCTAGTGATGGCCAATCGGAGTGTTTGCTTGTTTCTCGTAACGTAGCAAACATGGTGAACATTTCTAGCTTTCTAGGTTTCAAGATGGAGGAGAAACGTATCGCCTGTGTGGCTGCATATCCAGTCCTGTACGATACGTCTCTGTATTTGTATAAAGACATTAATAAAAGGTATGAGGCCTGGCGCAGGGTTGCCGACTTTGTCGGTGCTCCTGGTGGGGTTTTTGTACTTTCAAATTCAGTCTCGTACATTACCTAACTTCGTTCTGTGGTAACTAGCTAGTTAGCCCGGCTGGAACTCCCTAGTTGTATCGACAGATTAGGAGAGACTTTGAGTAATATAATAAAACGTTTTTACACATGTCAACGTGTATGTCTATTAAACAGTTTTGTATTTTGTATACAACTTGTATTTTGATCGATGTTGCGAGTACGTAAACCCAAGTCTGAACACTTGGCCAATACAACTACAACAGTAACTTTAGAGAACTACAATTCTACATTAATCTGTTTCATACACCCCGAGCATGGTGAACTGTGGGAAAGCGAGCGATGGCAAGCGATTCGCGTCGCTGCAGTGTAAACGCACTGTTAGTCTTCAAGCGCAGCTAATCAACCACAGCTTGGATCAAATTTAGGATTTTAAGCTCTGTATAACTGTTGGTGTTGCTGTGTTTCAGACAGACATAATTGATCACAGCTTTGCCGTGGAGTGGATGCAGGACTTTGAGGTGTTCCAAGATGCGCTGAACCAGGAGACCTCATATGTCAGCAATCTGACCCGATCCATGAGCCTTGTACTTGATGAGTTCTACACCAACCTGCGGGTGAGAGAGGATTGGGGAGGTAGACGAGGGGGTGCAAGGGGTAAGGAGGGGAGAAAGGGTGGGAGAGAAGGAGGAGTTGAGAACCACAAAGGTTATAAAGAGAAAACTTGAGGTTTGGTTGTTAATGAAGAAGAAATGTTTATTTGTCTTACAGTATGACTAGGGTTGCAAAGGGGCGGAAAGTTTCCGGTAAATTTCCGGAAAGTTTCCGGAAAGTTTCCACGGGAATTTTGGCTCGGGAATTTTGGGAATTTTGAAAACAAAAATCAGCCAACGTTTTTTGCAAAAGCATATAACGGGGAACTTAAATGTAGTTGAGAACAAGTCTATGCACGCCTAGCTCAGCTGGACCCTGAATGCAGCTGGTTGGAAACATTGTCTGCCAGAAACATAAACGTAAACATAAAACGTTCTGTTGTTTTTGAACGTCTTTGTCATCAGTGTTGCGTCTGAACGTTTCAACCCTATGCCTGGCAAGTGTGAGAGCGCCGAATTGCGTAGAGGCCAAGAGCGGTATTGCAAACAGATAGAGATTTCAATTATAGCTTGCAACATATTGAAATACATTTTTGGAGCTGTGAACTTAGTTAAACATTTTGAATTATGAACTATGAACTGAACTAGTTCATTTTAAAATTTGTGAACTATGAACTGAACTAGTTCATGTAGAAAGTGAACTTTCCCAACCCTGTTTGTCATTACCTAGCCTATTGATTACTTGGTAATCTGAAGCCATGTTCATTTTAATACCAAGTTTATTTGGTACCAAAATGTCCAAAAAGTCAAAAATTACATTTTTAAAAGTTGTATTATAAATGTTTGCATGCATGTCTGCTTATGACAAGGTAAATACAGTTAAATTACCCCTATATTTCCAGTTTATTCCCGTTTATTCCCGCTTATTCCCGTTTATTCCCGTTTATTCCCGTTTATTCCCGTTAATTCCCGTTAATTCCCGTAAATTCCCGTGGAAAGTTTCCAACTTTGAATATTCCCGGAATTTTGCAACCCTAAGTATGACACACACACACGTGCAGGTAGCCTTTCTCTGTGGTAGGACATCACACTGCTCAGTTCTGATTTGCCCTTTGTCTTCCATTCAAAGGTTGTGGGCGTGTCTGCAGTCACAGGTAGTGGATTGGATGAACTCTTTGTGCAGGTGACAGATGCAGCAAAGGAGTACGAGACGTGAGTAGGACAACTCTCACGCTGGCATACTGCACACACACCACAGACACACACACAGATTGTAGTGGACTTAGTGGTCGTATTTGGATCTGAAGTCCATTTCCGTTTTACACAGGGAATATCGGCCAGAATATGATAGGCTTCATAAAGAGTTGGTAAGTGTCTTCACGCAGTGCAATACTTTTACTGTTGTTGTGTGTGTTTTAATGTGTCTGTATAATCATTTGTGTTTTGTTTCAGACTAATGCTCAGACCAGGAAGCAGCAGGAACAGTTGGAGAAGCTACAGAAAGATATGGGAGCAGTGTCCATACAGACCATACCTCAGACAGGTATGTGTACACACGCTCATGAGTCTTGTTTAAATGTGTCTGTTCACGTGTTCACGTTTTTTGTCTCTTCCTCCCCAGGCAGCGCCTATGTGGCAGGCCCCAGTGATTTAATTTTCATGCGGGGTAACCCTGATGATGTAGAGGAGGAAGCAGACAGCGACACAGATGACATTGATCACGCGGGTGAGAGCAAAATTATGTGTAAAAGCAACAATTAAAATTGGCTGATTATCACAATTATATACAGATTCGGGTTATATATAGTTTGGGTCAACTTTATTGGCACCTTCGAATGTCTTGTACTTGTCTAGGGGGGAATGTCCCTGTACTTACTGTAAGTCGCTCTGGATAAGAGCGTCTGCTAAATGTAATGTAGAATGTATTCAAGCATGCTTAGAGTAAGGGTCACCACAATTTCAAATCAAGCAAATAGTAATCCATAACTGGGATGTTATGGATTTTCTTGCAGATAATCCATTGTATGGTGTCGTTTGTATAAATAGTTTTGACTGGGTAGGTTGAATTCATAAGACTTTTCTTGTCTCATGCCCGTTTGTGGTTCACAAGATCCATGTGACGTGGCTCGCAAGATCCATGTCACAATTGATTACGTAGTGCAACAGTGCCAGCTCCATAGCTGAAGCCATATTCATTGTGCCAGCTCCATGGATGACAATCTGCCATGGATGACAATCTGCCAATCTTTTTTAGCAGTGGGGGCAGGTCTTTTATGTATGAAAAGGAACCGTCTGCTTAATTTGATCTTGACATATAGGAGCAATCTGTAGCAAATAATAACAATAAACCCACTCTTATTTACATTATCTTAATGCAGTGTAACTACTTAAGCATAATAATGCACCTAAAATACAAACGTGAGCAAGGGCATTTCGCTATCGAATCAACAGCCACGTGCAATTTAGCTAGCAGGTGAAGAATACAAACAATGAAAATCCCCAGTTAACTTCATTTAAGTTTGGAAGAACTAATAGACTAATACTAATACACTGGCGACAATTTTCAAAAACTATCCCTGACCAGCCATGCTAGAAGACGGCACCTTATAATGTTATAACTTATAACATTATAAGTCGTGCAATAACACGATGGGCATCTGCATTTAAATTCCTGACCAGCATGGTCAACGGCCTGGAAGATGGATTGTCAACCATCCGCTTAGATGTCACGCACACCAGGTGCTGTCTCTAGCATGGCTGGTCAGGGATTGTTTTTGAAAATTGTCGCTGTCAGTGTAAAAAGATCCACTTTTGTCTGCTTCAGACGGGAACATACGACAGACGACACAGTGCATCTTAGTTCTATATAAAAAGTTGCTTCTGTTTGAGCTCGTAGCTCTACTTTGTTGCCATCTTCACTTTATGGTCTCGTGCCAGTCGTTAAACATTTTATAGAGATTATAGAATTACACTTTGACAACCACTCGTCACTCACTACTCAACTCTTGATTTGCCAACTGTGCGCCCCACGAGCTGCAAAGTTATTTATGCATTTAGCAGATAGCAAAACATATGAAGGATGTAAACTCTGACGATGCAAAAAAAAATCCAATCAATAATTTGCAGTGGCCCGATCGGGCCAGTGAGTTGCTAGTTTGACTGTCCCGACGTTACTTTTTACTGGCCATCGGGCCATCGTTATTGTTGTCTGACAATTGTGACGTGGTGAACAACTTGCATTTTGATTGGTCAGATGTGTACATGACGGATGCAAAACCTCAGAAAAATCGAACTAGGTCTGAAAAATGTTATGCTGCAAAGTCGCTCAGAGAAATAATGTCACTGATGTGCAAGCTTGCACAGTCTGGATACAGGTTAGCAAAATATTGTTAACGTGAACATTTATTGCAGGAATAAAACGTGTACAGTATGCAAAAGCCTTAATCGCTTAATCAATCTTTATTTTTGCGTCAGGTACCCATCATGCAACACATACAAACCTTTTAGGCATATGTTTTTTTCTTTCGGTAAAGTGTGCGTTCAGCCTACCGCAGCACCGTATGTCCTTGGGTCCTGAGGTGGAAACCTGCAAAACTACAACTTTGCACTGTGCCCAGTTTTTGAGCTAATCGTTCCCTTAAAACTGCATTATAAAACTTGCACAGATAGACAGACGCAGAGATTCCTTGCGTTATAGTGTTGCTGAAAAAAGTTCAGAGGAGCTGAAACACTTGGTGACCAGCATGGAGAAATTAGATTCTAGTGTAAACAGCATTGCGCCCAATTTAAGCTTTGCATCCAATTACCCAACATTCCACCCATTCCATTCTGATAGGTGTACTTGCAAAACATATTGTTATTCATTGCAGCCAATTTTAAAGGTTGTAAATGATAATTTACTCATTTATACCTCTAGATATTTCAGAAATGGTATTGCACGCTATTTTATTGAGTGGGCTGTTAAAACGTTATGTAGGAATTAGAAAATTGATTTGTTTCGCTCATATCTCAAAATGAATTTATTAGTTATGTTTAACCGCTTTCCAAAATATATTTGCAATTACAATTATTGTTCCCGCTATATCCTGACATATAAGAACTACGGTTTCCAGTCAACACACAAACGCCCATTAGCTTCACACTAATGCACTTCATAGAATTCACTTAAATTTGTCATAATTTTGTACATAATTATAGACGAACTATATATATATTGCTAGACATGTACAGACTTGTGCAAGGGAACCCAAGTTGCGACATCTGCTGATGTAAAGTAAAATAGCCTAAAATTAGCTTTCCCCGGTGTGAGTAAAAATATTATAATACTGGGTGATAAAACACAAATATCTAGTAAAAGTCAAGAAAGAGGGTCCTGCCTAAGATATACGTTTTTATTCATTTCACTGCGGTCAAATGACCCCTTCTCTGCGCTTCAGGTGTTAAAGCTTACCTAGGCGTTGACATATTAGCAGTGCATTTGTATGGGGTTTAATATTTGCCAAAGAACCTAAACTATTTCCATATGGTTTAAAGGAAGATGGGTACCTGAACAGTATATTAATATTAACCAAATTGTCAATACCAATGGAAATTGCAGTTTGACTTGGGGTTAAATCAGAGCAAGAATGGTTAAAGTAAGGTTAAATTAAATATACAGTTAATAATATTGAAAATGAATACAATCAATTACAAGGCAAACATTTTTTTAAATTAAGGTTAACTCTTACCTATTCTACCATGATTATTGTAAATCAGAGAAAGCAAGAGGTGAGGAAGGAGAAGGAGAACAAGCTTGCTCTGATTATGTGGGAAACACTGGTCCGAGAGCCGAGGAGAGCCGAGGAGAAGCGCTAAGGAGATGAAGAATCCACAGAACAATGCTTCACAATTCCTATTATACACAAGAACAACCAATCAGACCCCATCTTGACCCTTACTTATCAACATATAACTAGCAGTCCGACAGTAAGTTACAGGTGAGAGACCAGTGTTTCCCACATAATTAGATTATATTTGTAGTGGTAGGCAGGGGAGGAGCCAGGCTTTATAAACATTAGGGGCTTAGCCCAAACCTAAGTCCTAGTATCGTTCTGAAGCGTGTAGGCAAAAAATAATAATAAATATAGCTGC
>CAEFZP010001100.1:0-24138 GCA_903064625.1 Mallotus villosus
CTTTTTGTTATTGTTTCTGGTTCAAGTCCACTTGTGTTACCCCCCACCCCGGCTGCAGACCGACGCTAACCAAGCAGGTGCAAACAGCTACGCTGTCACATAACATTACCATGGAGACCGATCGGACAATCGCTGTTGTTATCCTTCTCCTCTCTGTTCTCTTCCAGCCTTCAACCATCACACACCTCACCCACACACGCACACAGACACACACACACAGACACACACACGCATGGAGGCCACCTGGTCTGACTTTAAACCTCTGTGCAGAAAGACAGCCAGGCATTAGAGCACTCTTAATGACCATTACAGAACCACACGCACACACACAATACCACCATACAAACACACACCACGCTCTCACAGGGTGGATTGTCTGAGCACTTTCCCGTTAAACTAAGCGTGTCCCATTCTCCCCGCGCCGGCTAGCGTGTTTCCAGACGAGAGGACAAACCATCTCATCAGTGAAGAGTTTCCGCGGAGGACGAGACGGAGAGGAAGGGAGACGAGGAGCGGACAGGAAAGAACAAGGAGACAGAGAGGAAGGGAGACTAGGAGACAGAGATGAAAGGAGACAAGGAGACGGAGAGGAAGGGAGACGAGGGACGGAGAGGAAGGAGACGAGGAGAAGGAGAGGAGGGAGACGAGGCAGCAGAGAGGAAAGGAGACAAGGAGACGGAGAGTGAAGGGAGACGAGGAGACTGAGAGAGGGAGACGAGGAGACAGAGAGGAAGGGAGACGAGTGGGACAGAGAGGAAGGAGATGAGAGAAGGAGAGAAGTGTAGACTAGGGACGGAGAGAAGGGAGACGAGGGGACGGAGAGGAAGGGAGACGAGGAGACGGAGAGGAAGGGAGACGAGGAGACAGAGAGGAAGGGAGACGAGGAGACAGAGAGGAAGGGAGATGAGGAGACGGAGAGGAAGGGAGACGAGGAGAAGGAGAGGAAGGGAGACGAGGAGACGGAGAGGAAGGGGAGACGAGGGGACGGAGAGGAAGGGAGACGAGCTGGTCTGGTCTGGCTCTCGCCGTTCAAAGAGTCGGTATGAAAGGTGAGCTCAGCCTGCATGCGGTTCTGGAGGGGAGAGTTCATTCAGCGGGCCCAGATGGAGGTGAGTGTCTGAGATGCGGTGTGGGGGGGGTGTTTGCATGTGAGATGGATGGAGAGGGTTCTGGATATGGTGCGTGTGGTGTGTAAGGGATGAGGAAGGAGGGTGAGGGGAGAGAGTGTTCTGGACATGGTTTGTGCGTGTGTGTATCTGTGTGTGTGTGTGTGTCAGGAAGGAGAGTGACGAGAGAGGGAGCTGGACGCTGCACAGAGCATGTCCAGAGGGGCAGGAGGGGGGGTGCCTCTGCTCTCCTCCTCTCCACTCTTCAGCTCTACAGCCACCTCCACTTCTTCCTGGGACACATCGCAATGCCCCGCGGTGTGTGTGTGTGTGTTTGAGTTTCGACATGTTTTTATATCAGCTTCATGTGACTCCCTGTCCATGTGTGTGTGTATAAAACGTGTGTGTGTGTGTTATTGCCTGTGTGTGTAAGGTGACTGTGTGCCACTCACTGCGCCGGGCAGGAGTCTGAAGTAGGGAGAGAGGCTGGAGGTACCGGGGGGAACCAACTGCTAATGGGAAACATACCTCGCCTCCCGCCTCACTCTGTTCTCCACCTCCACCGATGGGGAGAGGGAGAGAGAGAGAGAGAGAGAGAGAGAGAGAGAGAGAGAGAGAGAGAGGGAGATAGAGAGAGAGAGAGAGAGTAGAGAGAGAGAGAGAGAACATAAACAGTAGCACACGCCAGAGTTCCTGCCACAGTAGCGACTTGAGTGACGGGAGAGAGGTGAGGGAGAAAGACAGAGACAGAGTGATCCAACACACACCAGTTGCTCTTATTCCACAGGTCTCTCTCCCTCCCTTTCTCCCCCTCTCCCTCGCTCCCTCCCTCCTGTAGTCAGTCCTCCAGTGTTGCCTTCCACTAGCTGATACATAATGGAGGACTGTGTAAATACCCAGTTGCAAGGCGTCCATGTGTTATGAATAACGCCAGTGCTGCTTTCATTTCAGCCTGTGTCACTGTGCCAGCACACGCACACGCACACACACACACACACACACACACACACACACACACACGTCTCCATCAGGGCTACTGAATAACCACCCTTGGGGGGGTGGGGGGGCTCTGGGAGTGCTGACATGGAACACTGCAGTGGCTGGTGAAGGCTTCGCCCCCTCCTCCCCCCCTCCCCTCCCACCACCCCCCACCACCACCACCAACCCCTCCACCTCCCCCAACACCCCCCCACCTCCACCACCAACCCCCCCACCTCCACCCCCATCTGGTATGGCACGGGGCCTGCCGGCGTCCAACACAGCCAGACAGAAAAATGAGAGACAGAACGTTCTATTTGACCACAAACTGGGACAAAAAATGATCTGCAGCTGCAAGTACATCACCAGGTCGCTCTGACCCCGGAAAAAGTCTTCACATCCCCAAGAGCCAAGAGCCAAGAGCCAAGAGCCAAGACGGTAAGATAAATATCCATGGGATTAAGGTTTTTTTGGGGGGGGGGAATTGAAGTTGGCCAGTGAGCCAGTCATCCAGCCAGCCAACCAGCCAGCCAGCCAGCAAGCCACCCACCCACCCAGTCAGTCAGTCAGTCAGTCAGTCAGCCAGCCAGCCACCCAGTGAGCCAGCCAGACACCCAGCCAGCCACCCAGCCAGCCAGCCAGCCAGCCAGCCAGCCAGGCACCCAGCCATCCAGCCATCCAGCCAACAGCCAGCCAGTCAGCCAGCCAGCCAACAGCCAGCCAGCCAGCCAGCCAGCCAACAGACACAAAAGCCATGTGTTTTTCCTACCGGTCCATTACCTAGCCTGGTCTCACAAATGTTCCCTCACAAAGCTACTTAATTAGAATACCAGAAGACCTTCAAAAGTGTGCCAGGGTGGGGTCGTCGCCCAGGTAAGGAGAAAGGGCTGCATTGAAAAAAGGGACAGGGGTGAGGAGGGGTGGGGAGGGGTGGGTGCATTTCTGACAGCTTAGTGGAAGCTCTGGAATAATAAAGACTTGTGCTCCACGGGTTGAGTCTGCACAGAGGGGTGTTGAGGGGGAAGGAGGGGGGGTCAGTAGCGCGCGAGTTTCCAGAGGAAACCCAGTAAAAACCTCTCGCTGAGACGACGTCTATAAAAAATGATGGGGGAGATTTCTGACTTCTTGGCCCCCCGCCTCTATTTCTGGTTGAAGCTGCCCCGGCCCCTCAGAAACCCTAAATGACTACCAGACCCCACCAGGGCTGACCGCGATTCAACTGTCAGGCGATGCCTCGACCGCTCAGCGTCAGGATCCAGGCTCTCTGAGCGAGCGTGTGAGGTCACGGGGGGGCGGGTGCCTGAGCCCCCTCACCCTCACCGACCCCCCCCCAGACAAGATATGACTTGTAACCTACCCAACCCAAGTCGTGCTGAAACCGCCCCCACAATCTTCCGGCTAAAAACACTAGTTGTTTGACCGAAACACTTTTTCAGAAGTAAACACATACCGTTTCATATAATATATATTGTTTCTCTTTCTCCAGGCTGCTGTAACAGCTGCCTGGTTATTCCTGGTAGAGGTGCTCCATCTGGGATTGATTAGTGTTCCTGAGGAGGGAAAGATAGACTGTGTTCTGTCGAGAGCAGGGTGCTCTGGCCAGGGAGAGAGCAGGGAGAGAGCAGGGAGAGAGCAGGGAGAGAGCAGGGAGAGAGCAGGGAGAGAGCAGGTCTCAGTCCTGCTGATTACAGGGGCTGGATCCATTACACCGGATGACTGGGGCATGGACTGACCCCAGCGCACACACACACACAGACATATACTCACACACACACAGACATATACTCACATACACACACAGACATATACTCACATACACACACACACAGACATATACATACACACACACACACACAGACATATACTCACATACACACACAGACATATACTCACACACACACAGACATATACATACACACACACACACACAGACATATACTCACATACACACACAGACATATACATACACACAGACATATACTCACATACACACACAGACATATACATACATACACACACAGACATATACTCACATACACACACAGACATATACATACACACACACACACACAGACATATACTCACATACACACACAGACATATACATACATACACACACACACACACACAGACATATACTCACATACACAGACATATACATACATACACACACATATGTACACACACATACACACACACACACACACACACAGTAAAGTCACACACACATCTGGGTAGAATGTACACTTCCTGGTGTGAGCGTGTGCCAGGAGTCAGGGACTGTCAGGAAGGGGGAGTGGGTGGGGAAGGTCTGGCATGGTCCCCACCTAAACACCACCCTCTCCATCGGTACCACCCCAACACACACCCAACCCTTCCTGTCCCACCCTGACTCAAACCTCACCCAGCCCACACCTGGGCACACCACACACACACACCCTGGGCCACACCTGGGGACCCCCCCCACACACACACACACACAGCCTGGACCACACCTGGGGAACCTCACACACACATACACACAGCCTGGACCCCCCCTTCACACACCTACCCACCACCATTGTGCCTTGTCTTGCTGAGGGAGAGCCCTTATTATAACCTGTGACTTGGTTCAAAAAACACACACATGTACCTTTCAGCACCCAGCACACACACACACCCAGCACACACACCCACTTCAACACCCAGAAACACACACACACCCAGCACACACACACACTTCAATACCCAGAAACACACACACACACCCAGCACACACACACACTTCAATACCCAGAAACACACACACACACACCCAGCACACACACACACTTCAACACACACACACACATACTCAGGTTAGCTCCTCAGGGACAGGCTCTGTCAGGTCCAATCAGCAGGCCCCGTGGGCAGAGCCTGCACGCTCCGAGACAAAACTTCTATTTTCATCAGGTTGATGACATGATGATTTGGTGCATGTGTGTGTGTGTGTGTGCGTGTGTGTGGGTGTGTGTGTGTGTGTGTGTGTGCGTGCAAAAGAGAAAGAGAGATCAGAACGGAGAATCGGCAGTGACGGCAGACAGTTAAAGGGGTGAAATCCTAAACTCAGACTGGGTTTCCAGTTTAGTCACGCTACATCCATCCCAAGTGACCCTCCCAGAATTCCCTGTCAGCATGGGCACATTACAAGCTCATGCTGTCCTACGCTCCATCGCTACGACAACGGTGATTACTTAATCCTGTGCGTGTGTGTGTGTGTGTTACAGAGCTCCCCCTACTCTAACTAGTCACCTGACAGGAAGTGGAGGGGCCTGGATAATCATCGCCATGACGTCCCCTGTGTTTACTCTCCAGGCTGGTTAGTAAAGTTCACTGATTACAGCCGGGCCGGCAGGTCCTATTAAACTCATTACAAGATGTTTATAGAAAGAGAGGAGGGGGATGAGGGGAGGACAAAAGCAGAGAGAGAGAGAGAGAGAGAAAGAGAGAAGAGAGAGAGAGACAGACAGACAGAGCAGACAGAGAGAGAGAGAGAGAGAGAGACAGAGAGAGAGAGAGAGAGAGAGAGAGAGACAGAGAGAGAGAGAGAGACAGACAGACAGACAGACAGACAGACAGACAGACAGACAGACAGACAGACAGACAGAGTTAGAGAGAGAGAGCAGCATATTGACCGTTATCCAACAGAAATCTGCTGTTGGAGGAATACTGGCGTAACGGCGTCTCCCTTCTCCTCACAGTAAACCCGCTGAGCTCTCCCCACAAACCTCCCTTTCTGGAGCCTCTGTTTCAGCCTCCCTTTCTGGAGCCTCTGTTTCAACCTCCCTTTCTGGAGCCTCTGTTTCAACCTCCCTTTCTGGAGCCTCTGTTTCAACCTCCCTTTCTGGAGCCTCTGTTTCAGCCTCTGTTGCACCATTCTCCACGTCACAGATCACTGTTCTACCCCTCGGTGACGTCAAGTCGTCCAAACGGACTGAAGGCCCCTCGGTGACGCGCCGAGTTCACCACGCCACGTCTCATCTGGAACGAGAACAGCGTCGAACAAATCTGTCTTCATCTCTGAAACCTTAATACAATGCAGAATGCCTTCTCCCCTGGCGGGGGCAGGCACTAGGTCAGGGGTGGGCATCCTGGTCCTCGAGGGCCGCTGTCCTGCATGTTTTAGATGTTTCCCTGCTCCAAACACACCTGATTCACATGAATGGTCATTACCTGGCTTCCACAGAGCTTGATAGCAACCTATTCATTTGAAACAGGTGTGCTGGAGCAGGGAAACATTTAAAGCAAGCAGGACAGTGGCCCTCGAGGACCAGGATTGCCCACCCCTGCACTAGGTCCATGGAAGGAATTTAAACCGTAGTTTGTTTACATTTATTTCAACTTTAGTTTATCCAATTTCAACTGTAATTGACTCAATTTCAACTGTAGTGTACACTCATTTAAACAGACTTTTACGATCATTTAAACTGTAGTTTGCACAGAGTGGGGGCTCCCAACATGAAGGAGGTGGAAGAGGAGGAAGAGTTGGGGAAAGACAAGGAGGGTGAGGCGAAGAGAATGTGTGTGTGTGTGTGTGTGTGTGTGTGTGTGTGTGGGTGGGTGTGTGTGTGTGTGTGGGTGTGTGTGTATGTGTGTGTGGAAAGAATCTGGCTCGTCCACTGATTGTGTGTTTTACAGCATCTGGAAGTGGAGTGACTGTGCCTTAAGATAGGCCACACCCAGACACCTGATCCCACCATGTGACAGCCATTTAGACCAATCAGTCCTAATCCTGAGGGAGAGGGAGGCATTACGGATCAGAGATCATAGACGAATCAAAGCTTAGAAAACAAGACTGACCAATCACGCCAAGTGAACTCAGAAAATGACCATGAAATATGCCATGAATGCCATGAACCTAAGGGATCTGGCACTGGGGACACTCCGAGATGAAAGTTCAATTCTAGACACACTTTATACAACAACTGCAAGTGAAAAAAAGAGGGTTTAAGGAGTGGACATACAGGGAAGGCCTGGACGGGGGAGAAAGAGAGAGACACACACAGGGAAACAGACAAGAGAGATCAACACAGACACACAGAAGGAATGCAGGGAACAGCTTGTCACCAGATGAACAGGGAAGCTTCTCACACCAAACGACAGAATCTTCTTCTTGCTCACGCCATCACGCCATCACACCCACACACACACACACACACACACACACACACACACACACCACACACCCAACACACCCACCCACCCACCCACACACACACCCACACACACACCCACACACGCACACACCCACCCACACCCACACCCACCCACACACCACACACCCACCAAAGACACACAGTCAGCTCCCCACATTCCTCTGCTCACAGGCCAGATGAGAAAAAACATCTTCAGACCAAAAACCTTCACGACTCGAAAATTGTTCGATAGGAACATAATTGCGGCTTGTCATGTCTGGAATTGATGGATTACGCAAAATATATACAAGGCCGCTTCTCTCGTGATGACATGGGCTAATATGGACAGTATGAATGGTTTTGGAAGGGATGATCTGGGCGAAAATACCTTTTCGTAAACTAAAAGACGACAGCGGTCCAAAACGATGCTTTTACACATTCTTTCCCCTTCGTATTAGAATTGTGTCTGCGTGAGGTTCAGAGCCAAACGGAGAGAGAAGTCGAGTGCGGTATGTAGCGTGCTCTTTCTCCCGACGCTACAGATATCCTTGATTTCCATACGGAATGTCTTCAGATGCAGCCAGCGGATCCCAGAGGCTTAACACACACACACACACACACACACACACCCAAACACACACACACCCACACACACACCCACACACACACACACACACACACACACAGACGGCTATCTGTCTCATTCAAATTGTGGAGGAAGTGGAGGGAATTGATATGGGTGGCTTGAGTGGGAGGGGTGGGGGTGGGGGGGGGACGACATTCGGACACTGCTGTGTCAACTATCTCACACAAACAAGAATTCCAAAGTAGGGACATTCCAGTCTGTTCCATTCAAAGGGGAATGACTGTGTGTGTGTGTGTGTGTGTGTGTGTGTTGGTCCGGGGCCTTTACATGACCACACACACATATAAACACCCCCTTAACAGTTAGGGCTTTCACACCTCTCAAAGTTTGCGATTGTCGTCGTGTGTGAACTATGTTTGTTAGTCATCTGGAACCGGCCCAGCTCCTCGCTCCGGCTCCCTATGCTGCCATAGCAGTGGCTCAACACAGCAGCATAAACACACGTGTGTGTGTGGGTGTGTGTGTGTGTGTGTGTGTGTGAAAGAGTTCCTGGCTGCCTCCCTGTCCACCAACATGCTGCCCACCCTGGCCCAGCTCTGTATACATTAGCAGAGACTTCTGGGTTCTCTCTGCGACATGAGGAACGCTCCGTGTACTGTCCCCCCCTCCCTCCCTCCCTCCCCCCCCCCTCCCTCCCTCCTCCCTCCCTCCCTCTCCACGACCACACTCCCCGTCTCTCCTTCCGCCCGTCAGCGGAGGCGGTGCGAAAGATAAACGAGGAGGGCGAGCGAGCGGGGGAAGTCAGGGGGGAAGCTGGCGCGGGGCTGTGTGCTTCGGGTGCGACCTTCGACCTCTGACCGTCCCCCCCTCCCCCGCCCCCCCGCCACCCCCAAGACACACAGACAGACGACGGGTCTGTTCGTGCGGGACCCGGAACTGTGCGGGAACCCTGACCCAGGAACGAGGGCAGGATTGTGGGGAAGCTCTCTCTATCCAGAGGTCTGGGAGATTCACAGTGTGTCAAGAGGCCATTCACACTATGCCACACACGGTTGCCGTCTACAGTACGCCCATGTGGACATACTAAACACATCCATGTTAAATATGCCACACAAGGGTCCAACGTCTTCCTTTTGAAGAACACAATTGCAAGCCTCTCTCTCAGACACATGGGCGGATATACACGTTTAAAAATGAGGTCAAAATAGTATCGGCAAGGGACAGATGGCCGACGGCCACCACATCCATCAGGTGCGCCCCCCCCCACCACACACACACACACACACCCTCATGGTGTAGACTCACCCATTGGAGGTCCCCAGAGACGCTGAGGCCAGAGAGGAGCCCAGCTTCCTGCTGTCCCACAGCTTCACCTCCCGGCTCCGCAGCTACAGAGAAGGAGGTTAGTCAGTCAGATAGCAAATATGTATGCTTCGTGTGTATGTGTGTGTGTGTACTGTATCTGTGTGTGTGTGTGTGTGTGTGTGTGCGTGTGTGTGTACTGTATGTGTGTGTGTGTGTGTGTATGTGTGTGTACTGTATGTGTGTGTTCTGTGTGTGTGTGTGTGTGTGTGCTCTGTGTGTGAGTTCTGTGTGTGTGTCTCTGAGTGCTCCCCATGTCCAGTTCCTCACCTGGTCAAAGCCAGTGGTCAGTATGTGGTCAGAGTCTTTGACCCAGATGATGCGGGAGTCCTTGTTGCTCTGGAGGCCCTTGGCGCTCTGGAGGAGAACACAAGAGTTAGTTTGAACATTTACTACATCATCTACAGCATCATCTACAGCATCATCTACAGCATCATCTGCATCGTCATCTGCATCGTCATCTACATCATCTACATCATCATCTACATCATCATCTACAGCATCATCTACAGCATCATCTGCATCGTCATCTGCATCGTCATCTACATCATCTACAATTCTACATCATCATCTACATCATCATCTACAGCATCATCTATATCATCATCTACATCATCATCTACATCATCATCTACAGCATCATCTACATATTCACCTAAATCATCATCTACATCATCTCCTACACTACAGTAAATATATAATTAAAAAAATGTGCCATTTTCCCAAGCTAACAGGCGGTGGATGTGTACGTTAGGATCTGTCTGGCACAGCAAGCAGTGCTAATCTGTCTGCGTGCAACATTGCGTACAGTGAGTGCAACCTTGTCTACTGAGAGCAACAGTCACTGTGGCCACATATCACAGTGCAGGGATGCAGCAATGAGCAAGCTGTACTTATTCCAGAGAAAGAATTGCGACCCCCTAAAATATAGGACCTATAGAATGATGTGCAACCCACTAGTGGTGGTAACTGTCACAATAACACTTGTCAAATGTCAAAACAACCTCGCAAGATGAGAAAATTGAGACTGTCAGTGTGTGTGTGTGTGTGTGAGTGTGTGTGTGTGGGGGTGAAGGAATGTGCCTGTCCGATGGTGGGATGTCTTCTTATAAAGGCTGACCCAAAAGGGGCGGAGACTAGGGAGGAGTCCAGAAAACAAAGGCCAATCGGCAGCTATCTACTGTTCTCATACTGAAGGTGTGTAAAGTTTCCGTAGAATGGACCAAGCTGAAAATAAATATGACTGTGGTGTAGGTATGACACTGTGGACCATCACTCGCCATCTCACAATCTGATCCGTTTGGACAGTCTAGATTAGCCGTGTTCAAATAGTCGGTACTTAATACTCATCTTAATTCAAACCAGACTTGGAATTTTGCCAAACTTGTCAGACTTCTAGAGTGTTCTCTGAGATCACCAGCACAACTTCCCAAGATAGCCCCCCTGTGGTGTGGGTGTGTGTGTCTACCCCTGTGTGTGTGTGTGTGTCTACCTCTGTGTGTGTGCGTATGTGTGTGTGTCTACCCCTGTGTGTGTGCGTATGTGTGTGTGTCTACCCCTGTGTGCGTATGTGTGTGTGTGTGTCTACCCCTGTGTTTGTGTGTGTGTGTGTCTACCCCTGTGTTTGTGCTATGTGTGTGTGTGTGTCTACCCCTGTGTTTGTGTGTGTGTGTGTCTACCCCTGTGTTTGTGCGTATGTGTGTGTGTGTGTCTACCCCTGTGTTTGTGCGTATGTGTGTGTGTGTCTACCCCTGTGTGTGTGCGTATGTGTGTGTGTCTACCCCTGTGTGTGTCTGTGTGCGTGTGTTTTTGTAAACAGTAGCACTTCAGTTCCAACCTGCCTTCAATACTGGTCTTTGGGTTTGCAAACAGAATTGGAGTGGAACTTGTCATTCCAAATTAGCCATGTTGTTTTTTTATGGCAGCTTGAGTCTGTGCCAACTCGCGACTCGAGGGCTGCGTACATGGGGAGGGTGGGGAGGGGGGGGGTGGGGGGTTAGGGGCACGGCAAGAGCTACCAGTGTCCCCGGAGACGGGGCCCCCCCTCACCACTGCTGTCAGCCACACTTAGAGGAAACAAATCAGGGAGAGAAAACGAGCCGTCGTGTAGCGCTCCCGAACGAAGCCTGCGCCTCCCGTGACGGATTGAGCCCCCCCCACCCCCCTCTGGAGGTGGGAGAGTCGTCCCAGGAGGGGCCGAGAAGGTATGGGACCGAACCAACTGGTTAAGGAAACGGGGGTGGGGGGGAGGGGGCGGGCACGGGGAGGAAACAGATCTCAAGTCCGGTGAATGGAGCTATCATCTGGGTTAGGGTGGGGACACATGTGGGGTCCATCAGGCCTAATCAGGAGCGCTCCACCCAAACCCCCGCCCCCCTTCAGCCGCCACGCTCCACACTCCCACTACAACGGACGGAGGTTCGACTGTTGGAGGGATAAATCGAGGGGTCTGTTTCTCCTTTGCGTCCTCGTTCAGACGTTTCATTGCCCTCCTCTCCCTCCACACGGCTTCCTCAACCGGTTACATGTGGAGGGTAAATGACACCCACATGTACACACACATGCACACGCACACACACACAGACATACACACACACAGACATTATTCGTGCAGGCACACAGAGAAAAGTACACACCCATACACTTCTGGTTGAAACATTTACTCCAGAGTCAAACCCTTCATCCATTTCCATCAAAGCTATGGATCGATTGGTTGATGACTGACTCCTACTCCTTCTCTCATGTGTGGGGACGACTGGTTCCTCTTCTGACCCTAACAGGGGCTTGGCCAGGGACCTTGAGCTCTGGCTCTCTATTGATTTCACTGGAATGGAATCCTTGTCAGGCCCACTCCCTTGGGTCATCACACACACACAGTCTTACGCACACACACGCGAGCACCCGGCCTCCCCTCACACACACACACACACAGAAACAAACGAGATGGGGCCACATTCCGTGCATCCCTCTCCACTCCCTGTCTTAACAGTTCCAGTCGACGTAGCGTAAAAGGCCCCATGTCAGACCAGGGTCTCGGCAGATCCATCACACCCGACCGCCAAGCCATGGACACGGCTACACGTGGACCCCACACCTCCGCCAAGGCCGCTTTCAAGGATATCCTCCCGTGTAGACCTCTCCGAGGTGGGTGGGTGTGTGAGGAGGGAGGAGGCGAGGGGGAGAGAGGGAGGAGGCGAGGGGGGAGAGAGGGAGGGAGTCATAAAGCATCCAGGGCCTGAAGCTGGAAAATGGACACGAGGCGTACAGATGTTTCGCCTCGTTTAGAGAACCGTCCGCGATCAAGACGTCTGCTGACGGAGGACGTTACGGCCCCACCGCGCCCCTGAACCGGCCGCTGCCAGACACACGCTGCCACCGCCGTATCGATAACAACTACACAGTTCAAAATAAACACGCCGGGGACAAAAAAAACTAGCCAAGAGAGAGAGAGAGAGAGAGAGAGAGAGAGGCTGGTTGGTCGTCCGTCGCGCAGGTAAGTAAATGGACTTGCCGTCGGCCCACCTCCACCGTGCCGTGAATAATAGGTTCGATTTGATCGAGAGGGGAGGAGGTCGGGAACAGAAATGGACCCCTGCACTCCCCCCCCCCTTCTGCTAACCTACCTGTTATGACTGGTTCTGACTGTTCTGCTAAACTACAGATTCTGACTGGTAGAGTATGTTGCAAGGATCTAACCTTTGCCATACAGTTGAGCCAACGTTGCCAAGAATTTCTGTTCAGCACCATTTTGTATATTAAATATATCATATTATAACAGATAGGAGAGATAAACCCACTCTTTAAAAGCTTAAAGAAACAAACAATGTTGAGTTTAATCACAGAAAGCTTTTTTGGCTCCGGTGAGAAGGCTCTCGTATCTACAGGAATGTGTCAGTTACAGAGATCTCCTTCTCCAGAGGTAAACCTCATTGGTCGACCCTTTCCAGAGATATAACCTCATTGGTCAATCCTCTCCAGGACTAAAACCAAATTGGTTGATCATTTCCAGGGCTAAAACATAATTGGTCCAGCCAAAAATGTACCATGACATCAGAACTTGGCAAATAAACCCCGGATAAACCCCGGTCTCTCGTGTTCCGCAGACCTAACCGTCTGCCGTCACGGCAACAACGCCGTCACGCAGCTCACCGATCGTCGGCACGCGTCTGTCGACCCTTCGGTGAAGACGTCATTGCTGCTCGACCTTGGCACTGGATACGAACATGCAGCTGGGCGGAGGGTGAGAGGGTGGGTGTGTGCGTGTGTGTATGTGTGTGTGTGTGTGTGTGTTGGGGAGGTTATCAGAGGGGCCAGGGGGTCTAGATCCTGGGTGTTCCACTCAGAGAGACATAGAGAGAGAGAGAGGGAGAGAGAGAGAGAGAGAGAGAGAGAGAGAGAGGGAGAGAGAGAAGAGAGGGGAGAGAGAGAGACAGGGAGGGAGACATTGAGAGAGAAGGGAGGCTAAAACCATAGATGCATTCAGAGGACACTACATCTGGACTTTGACTGCAGCTGTCTATGTGTGTGTCTGTGTGTGTGTGTGTGTGTGTGTGTGTGTGTCTGTGTGTGTGTGTGTGTGTGTGAGTCGGTGGACGTATGGATGTGCGCGCGTGTCTGTTGGCAGATCCGCTGCACTGTCGTAAATCCAGGCCTGATCCAGACCACCTCTGGCCTCCGCCCCAACACACACACCCCTCCGCCCTGGACACCCAGCAGACTGGACACCCAGCCACTCTGGGTCTGCTCATGTCCATCCCCATGCTGACACACACACACTGGAACGAGCGCTATGTTTCCCTTAGCAGCAGAACAAAGCGGAACGTACAGCTCAGGGCGAGAGAGAGAGAGAGAGAGATGAGGGGAGAGAGAGGAGAGAGAGAGAGAGAGAGAGAGAGAGCGAGAGAGAGAGAGAGCGAGAGAGAGAGGGGGGGGAGATGGCGCATGACTTGGAAGCGCTGATGGAGGGAAGTTGAGAAAGAACAGTAAAGGGAGTGGGGGCACACCTGTCTGAAATATAAGGCCAACACACTGCAATGTGACAGATGCCAGAGAGGAAATGACATCATACCCACGAGTATTAATCCAGGTGTCAGTGACAAAATGGGAAAAAGTATGATGATTGTAAGGACGGTCGGAGATGATTAAAACTAGATTGATTTAGCAGATGAGATCAGATTCTATTGGGGAGAGTAGAAGAAAAGAGAGGATATGAGAGAAGAGGGAGAGGAACAGAGAGAAAGAGAGGAGAGGAGAGAGAGATGAGGTAGAGGAGAGAGAGAGAGAGCGGAGAGAGAGGAGAGAGGTTAGAGAGAGCGAGAGAGAGAGCGAGAGAGAGAGAGGAGAGTGGTGAGGTACAGGAGAGAGAGAGAGGTAGAGGAGAGAGAGAGAAAGAGAGAGAGAGAGGGAAGAAGGAGAGAAGGAGAGAAATAACTATTTAGAACTATCCTAGTCAGCATCTGGAAGCTTATACATTTATAAATGTATTAAATGTCCTCCCTTAATAAAAACACAAGACCCTTCTTCCTGCTCTCTCCCTGCTTTTACTCTCTCTCTCTCTCTCTCTCTCTCTCTCTCACACACACACACACACACTCTCTCTCTCTCTCTCTCTCTCTCAAGCGAGGCTAGGCTTCACCAGACGGAGAGCCCATCTGGGTCGTTCACTCAGAATGTTGATTCACCCACTGGGAGGAATATCAGGTATCTTTGTGCACATATGGGAACGATCGCAATCTCTCCAACTCTCTCTCTCTAACTCTTTCTTTCTCCCTTTTTTCTTTCATCCCTTCTTCCACCCAATGAAAGGGACTTTATGTAGTTAACACTTGCTACCCGGCTAAACAGACGTTTAACCTGCAAGTGCTTGTTTTTCCAAGTAGATCAGTTTCCAATCAGATCACCATGATGTCTTTTTTTGTCTTAAGGACGGCTAGAATCGAAATGTCAGTTTCGCCTCTGTGGAAATGTAGTGGTAAATTCCATTTCAATTCCATAAATTCTGATTAAAAAATAATAATAATCGAATTTAATATTGGGGGTAAAATAATGATTTCCACGAGACTGTGGTTCCAAATCCATAATCAAAAAATGACTTCCAGATTGACTGAAGTGAACTGGAATGGAAAAACCGCCACATATTTCCCCCACAGAGGTCGCATTACTGTTGATCCAGGTTCTTAAAGGTTCTGGAAGGTTCTGTTGACAGTGAGTCAGATCCAGAACCCCTCGCCAGAAGGCTCATTGTTCTGATTAAAGGGACTGGGTCCTTCCGGAACACTCCACAGATGGCTCTGTGGTGGGGAACAACTCTGATTGCTGCTTCTGCTTCCGATGCTGTGTCCAGTTCCACAGTGTCTGACACCAGACCAACCCCCTTCACCCATGCATCCCTCCGTCCTCTCATCCATCAACCTGCCTCTCATCCTCCCTTTTCCAGCCCCTCTAATAGAGCCAGGCCGCTTTCTCCTTCATTTACCCCCTCCTCTAATCAATAACCGTTGCCTTTTTTCTTTTCATCACTCACTTTAAACAGACTCCTTCTTTCTTCTCATGTCTGGGTAATTAGTCGGCCCCTGCGATGATTTTCCCTTACTCTCCCTTATTGACTTTTAATGCTTCATTTAGTCAACAGACCTGACCCAGAATAGAGCATTCACTGTCGAGGGACGTAATTCAATGTTAGAAAAAGTAGCAGACTAGAAATAGGATAGGAGGGAGGGAGGGAGGGAGAGGGAGGGAGGGAGGGAGGGAGGGAGGGAGGGAGGGAGGGAGGGAGGGAGGGAGGGCGGAGGGAGGGAGGGAGGGAGGGAGGGAGGGAGGGAGGGAGGGAGGGGGGAGGGAGGAGGGAGGGAGGGAGGGACGGGAGGGAGGGAGGGAGGGAGGGAGGGAGGGAGGGAGGGAAAGGGGAAAAGAGACAGAGGGGAAAAGATGGAAATCAAACCAGCCATTTTATTCTTTCATTTCCTCTCTCGTCTAGTGCAGCTTCATTGGAACCATCTCCCAGCTCTTTCCTTTTTTCATGAAACCAAAGAAATGTCTATCTTTTTCCTTCCTCTGCTTTGCCATCCCTTTTTTCGTTTTGGGGGTTTGACCCCAGTCGGTTATCTCTCTCTCTCTCACTAAATAACAACATCAGGATAATACCTAGATGATTGTGAGGTGCAGCTGTAATAGCAACGACCTTTGACCTTATCATTACAGGAATCAAACCACCTGCCGCTATACCAAGTGTTTGGTTTCATTTCAGAATGCACGGCTCACCTTTAACCTTTATTTGACAGGTCAGTCTCGTTGAGAATAACGTCTCTGTGGCACGGCGACACACACACTCTCTCACACACACACTCTGTCGCACACACACACACACACGTCTCAAATCCAGAGATTCACCCTGAGTTATCCACGATCCTCCCTTGTTACACCTCACTCCCCTAGAGTAAGGCCATTATTTCCTTATCTTTTATTAACAACAATCTGTTCTTCAAATGTGCCTTTTTTTCAATAAGAATGCTGGCAGTGATATAAGAAAGTGGGACGATTAGCTCTCGGGCTAAGGAAGTAGGCCTAGACCCCCAGACCCAGACCCCCAGACCCAGACCCCCAGACCCAGACCCCCAAACCCAGACCCCTTAGCTCCAGACCCCCCCTACCTGCAGCCCCTGAAGCCCCAGTGAAGGGAACACTTATCTGGCTGATCCAGGGATAAATATAGTAAGCTGCATGCGTGTCCAGAAGCTTTTTTCCCCTCCGACGGTTGTTTTGCTTTAGTTTCTTTCTCTCCCTCTGACCATCTTCCCACAGCCTTGCTGGGAGCCAGCTCCCGCTGAAGGAGAGAGAGAGGATGGATGAATTGATGGATGGAGTTGAAGGAGGACGAGAATAACTTTTCCCTTGGCTAACCTTATTATCTAACGGTGAGATACCTCTGGGTCCACTCACACACACACACACACACACAAATACACACACTCAAATGCACATTTGGAAGTTCACTTATGCTCCTGCCTCAAGCACACAACAAGTACAGTATATCCCATTTGGGACACAAGCTATATTAGAGCTCGTCAGGGAAACAGGCCAATTACTTGACAACCAATTCAAAACGACTGGAGCAAGAGCAGTGAAGCACGTCCCCTTAAATAACTAAATAACAACCTTTCATTGGTCATGTTTCATATTTATACACCTACAGCCCCTCAAAGTGAGTTTTGAAAATAGATGGAGACCGCGTCTTTGTCATCAATTACAGCTCTCTCCAGCGTGTGACTGACAGCCGGAGCCTTGTTTTCCATTCGCTCCGGGACGTATGGGAGAGAGAGAGAGAGAGAGAGAGGGACGTATGGGAGAGAGAGAGAGAGAGAGAGGGACGTATGGGAGAGATTGATCTCCGCTCGACCGCCCGCCGCAAAGACGTCAGCCGCCGGACTGTTTTCAGAGGGCAGGGAAAACACCGGCCTTCCGAATCATTCCACCCAGTGGAAAAAATGAAGTTCAGAGGAGTGGGGGTGGGGTGGGGGGGGGTGGTGGGGGGGGGATGGAGGTTGAGAGTAGAAGAAAACGAAAGAGATCTCTGAGAAGACGAGAGCAAGAGAGAAAGAAAGGGAGAGAGAGAGAGAAAGAGAGAGAAACGGAGGGTGAAGGAGAGAAAGGAGAGTGAAAGCAGGAGGGAGGAGAGGACAAGAGAACGTGGTGAGGTGAGGAGAGGTCAGCGTTGAACCTGAAGATGCCTGTATATCCAGTTCTGGCTGCGCCGGGTTAAAAATACAGACGTCAAAATGGAAGTTCCATGGACAGACACACACACACACACACACACACACACGCGGTGAGCGTGCTGCGAAATGCTGAGGGGGCCCCGCGTTCTCACCAGTGTAGGTTTTCAGTAGCTGGCACCCTGTCTTCCATACCTCCACTGGTGTCACCGGGCCAGTTCATGTGCCCCCCCCCCTCGTCACCACGGCACCCACACACTTCAGTTAACAAGACGACATTCGGAAAGGGGCTTGGGGGACAGAACGTTTGTGGCTGAAACTCGCCACGATGGATGCGTTGTTCATATTTGACGCATAACTCATGTTGATGCTAGTTGATATGGTATATAACACACACACACACACACACACTGAGCCTCACCTCCCTCCCCCCCCACAACCACCACCACCAAGGCACGAGGCACATTCACAAATAACCCCAACCAGGTCTCTCTCTCCCCCTGTGCTAGCCCCCCAGCAGGTAGTCATTCACTTACACCTCCAATAAAGGGCAGCCAATGTGTGCTGCTCCACAGAGCCCCTTCTTAGGTGAACAGCCATCCAACTACTCGTTTCCGGGACAGGCTTCAGGTGACAATGCCGAGCGACGCGTGTAGATGTGTGTGTGTGTGTGCACGTGTGTGCACGTGTGTGTGTGCGTGTCTACGCGGTCACTGCCAAAAAGCACAGCTCGTCCCCATCGCCGGTGCGGGAACGTCCGGTGGCGGTGCTCTCTGACGGAGGAAAGGTAATCTAATACGCTCAGCCGGTGTGTTTACTGGGGTGTAGAAGCCATTAGCGAGGGGAGCCAGGAGCACTCACGGTGACTCATCAAAAGAGACTCCGGCTTTTTCCTTTTTCATTTGCTTGTTTTGGACGCCCGCGGAGCGGGCCTGCCGAGTCGATGAGGAGACCCGACGTACGATTCCAGACTTCCCCCCTTTTTCGCCGTTTGCATTTACAGCGCCGTCTTCAAGTCGTCCACCAGCTGGGACCGATACGGTCAATCGACCTCGGAGGGAACGACGGGAAATTCCCCCGAACCGACGGTCCAAGTGGCTGCACGTGTGTCCTCGAGCTGTCGCGGGCCCGAGAGCCAATCGTATCTTAGGATGTCTGAATGGCCACATCGGCACCTGGCCTGCTGGCTGCCAGGGCTGGGTGGTGTGGCTGCACCCAGAGCACCAGTGTCAGCATGGGATATCTCCCCAAGCCTACAAATCAGTTTAACTGCAGTGTGAACGGAAATACAAGCCAACAGTGGGGGGGAGGAGAAAGCCCTGATTATTTAGCCACGGTGCTAATTGGCCTGTGTAGCCACAGACAAGGAGTCAGCCAGACGGCCAGCCGGCCAGCCGGACTGTGGTCTGGCTGGCTCAGGGTGTGTGGAGGCACACTTCTGCCCTCACACAGCCAGCAGACGCTACCCGCTAGGCTGGCACGGGCCCTCTCTGTGGATGTTAGTGTGCTCGGGTCGCGTCCCTTCAGTAGAACGGGGAGATTTGATCTATTATTTCAGTCCGTCATGGTCGACCTCGAGCCGATTTGGAAGGTCTTTAGTAGAGACTGTCAGACATTCTGGTAGACGATCAAAGCGGTTGGCTTTCAAATAAAAGAACGGTAGCTTGATGGTAACGATGACAGCGAAGCACACGGCACACGCGGCCCAGAAAGCCCTTCAAGGAGGCTGGCCGCGATCGTAGCGTTCACAATGCTGACAACAAGAGAGAAAGAAATGATCCCGACCCAGCAGGCTTCTGCAGAAGATCTGGGCGCCATACACAACTGCAACGAGACAAAGAACCGTTTCCACACGGCCGGTTTCCACAAGCGAAGAAGAGCCTTGGCTAGCTAGCGACAGCAGCTGACAGACGGCGACAGACAGCGAGAGAAAGCCTTCAACGAGGGCCGTCACGAAAAGCCACAACCAGCAGCAGTCTGTCCTGGCCTCTCCTAACGTCCTTTGTCGTTTACAGGGCTCGCGTTATTGCGACGGTCACGGTCGGGGTGGCTTTCATTCCTCCGCGACCACATGAGAGGAATCGCTCTTCAAAGTGCTCCGGCGCATCGCTGAACGCAACCCTGGTAAAACCCAGATGTGGATGGGTATCAGGGGCCGGGGTCTTGTGTGTGTAAATACTGAGGCTAACTTCTTTGTTTTACAGTCGTGTTCTGGCTGTATAGCCGGATGGTAAAAACGAGGTTGTTTCCTAGTACCGACTTCAAATAAACAGAAATCAAGTGCTATGCCACCATAAAGTTTACGAGCCGTTAAAATGTGTCCATAGATGAATGTTAGCTGTAAATGTACATTGTATCAGTGAATACAGTTGGGTTCTTTCGGTGTCGATTCCACAGCAGACCCGATCTCACTTTCAGTCCTCACTTGCTTCAGCGTAGCTGGTATTCACGGGCGCGCCAAGGCTGGGACGGATATTTTGATGAATTGTCTCGTTCGCGCGGCGCTAACGTTCTACCGTCGGACGCGCAGGCCGCGGTCCAGAGGTCTGTCAGCTCCGCAGACCCCTCCGACGCTGACATCACCCAACGTCAGTCAGAGGGAAACGCAGTTTAGAATTGCCACGGGACCCTTTCCCCACACACACACAAACCACCCCCCACCCACCGGTCTTGAGAAACAAATCTAGCTTGAGATGAGCTCATTTGGTGCTTGGTTTTGAGTGAAATTCGCGTTGTCTGACACGTGCAAACCAGATTTCAGGTCTTTCTCGCCAACGCTGTTATCTTTCCCAGGAGGTTCATACGCTATCCTTCAGACGTGAGGATAACTCCGAAGAACCGCCCCTTTTCTCACGCACCAATTGAAAGAAGACATCCATCCCAGTCACCCAAGTAGAGGTAAACACACCTATCACAGAGGGATCTCACCTTTAAAAACAACTGTAGAGGCGTTTGATGCTCACCACGTGCTGACACCACACAGGGTGCACACACACACACACAGGGTGCACACACACACACACAACACAGGGTGCACATCCTCCATTGTATGGGTGTGATGGGGAGTGTGTGTATATAGCATGTCTGGATATATGCGTGTGTGTTTGTGTGTGTGTGTGTCGTGGGCTGGAAGCTGGAGGTTTGTCAGTCTGAGAAGTCTGGACGACCTGCTAGTCCACCGCTGTTGATGTTAGACCAGCATATGTAGAAAACAGAGGGACACAGACAGGCCTAAGTGAAACAGCACGCAAGGCTCCTCTCCAGGCCAGCCAGCCCTGACGCTCTGGGTCATTTCCTGTAGGGCCCACTGAGCTGCGTCCAGGAGCCTGCTCTAACCTCCGCCATGGGGCCCACCTCGGAGCTCCGCCATGGGGCCCACCTCGGAGCTCCGCCGTATGCGTGATTGTGTCATTGTACAAACTCACACATGCGAGAGAGGTGTGTGTATATTCACGCCTCCCCTCGTGTCTGTTTGCTTACTCTACAGTGACCTGAAAAGAGGTTGACACCCCACCACCACAAACCCCCCCCCCTACCCCCCTCGCACTCACACACACACACACACAGACCGCTGCCACCAGGCCCACTGCGTACCCCCCCAAACCCAAACACACTTAACAAATAAACCGCCGGTGCCTCGCCTCATTAGCTCCCCGACACAGGGGAGAGCAGAGGAACAAGGAGCCCAGTCACACCTCACTCTCCTGGCTCGGACGGGCCGGACGGACCGGCGGGGTGGAGAACTGGGCCTGGTCCTCCTCTCCCCCCCTGGAGTCCACGTGGCTGGGAGGCTGACTGTGTTGGGTGTTTGTAACAGGGGACAGTGGTCTGTGGGAGGGTCCCAGGTTCCCGGATGGTACGGTGCCGGTCAGCGGTGTTTTCAGCCGTTCCTACGTGCGAGGCACTTCTGAGGCGCTACGATGGGCGGTTTGACGTGCCGCTTGGATGAATCCGAGGGGAGACCGCTACCAGCCTCGAGGAAGAGCTGCCGTGGCAACTCATCCAGGCTAAGAAAACACTGGCGCGATCCGTGCTTACATTCAGCGTGAACGGATTTGAATTTGACTGTTGAGTTGTGGGTTTTTGTCTCGTATATCTTGTTTTTTCTTCTTGCTATGGACCCTCTTGTGAGGTCGATATAACGTTTGAATTGGAATTTAATTGCCAGGCACTGCTGTTTGAATTACGATTGTAGCAGACCCAGCGTAGCACATGGAGTGGTCGTATCGCACCGGGTGAACCCGGGGCGAGGAAGGATTAGAATCAAAGTTACTTGAGTGGCTTGAGGGTACTTAAGGTAGGGTGGACTCTTGGTGACTAGGGGCACCGGGATTTCGCAGGTCCTCCTCCTAGCTGGCCTGGAGAGAGAGAAAAGAAGAGAAAAACCAAAGAGAGAGAACAGAGAAAGGAGTTGTTTTACTCGAGATGCTCAGTTTGTTGCCTGCTCCTTGCCCTCCGTTGTGGTTGGCTTCGACGCTTTGGCTGGTGCTGTGCCTGTCCGGCCCAGTGACTTCTGGTCCCATCCGCGTGCGGTGCCTGGCTGTCTGCCGGAGTCGGGGCCGCGGTTGGTGTCTTACTTGTTTCCTCCGGTTTCCTGCCCCTGTTTCCCTCGCACCGCCCGTAGCGGCCGCCCGCGGCCTCGGGTAGTTGGCACGTCTTTTTGTCCTTGAGTCCCGAGCGCTTCGCAGGGGTGATTGGTGCGTTTTGCATCTAATTTGGGTGGATGGTCCGCCTCGTGTTCTACGTGCGTGTGTCTCTCTTGCCCTTGTGGTGGTGACGCTCTGCTGACGTTCGGGATCCGCCCGGTCCGCCCCGTGTTTGTTCCCCCGTTCCGTGTATCCGCAGCCTTCCTTAGGTTGCACCGCCTTGATTGTGCAAGCGGGTGTCTGTTGCTCCGTGCATGGTCTGGGGTATTCTTTGGGGCGTTGGTGATGTCCGCCGCTTTGCCCTGTCGGTGGGGCCGTGGTCTTCGCCTCGTCCTTCCCCGCCCCTGTGATTGTCGGTTTGGAGTCTTGTCGCCTCTTCTGTTGGCGTCGTTTGCGCAATTCGACGTTTCGGCGTGTTGCGGGATGCCGTCCTCTAGGTGCCCTCCTCTCCGTGGGCGTCACCGTTCCCTGCGCGTCTGTGCCTCCAATATGCCTTAAGATTGGCGCGGGCGGGGTGGTCCTTGTGCGCTCGTGTGTCCTTTAGCGTCGCTTGTCCTTCCTGTTGTGGCCGGTCCGTTCACACATTCGCGCTGAGCGTCTGTCTCATTGTGCCATGCCTTTCCGAACCTCTCTGCTGGCGCCGGTCTCGACGGCTCGTTTAGTTGGCTATTGTGCCTCCCCTCTCCCCCCTCTCGTGGGGTGGCCGGATCGCTCCTTTTCTCCCGCTTTGCTTGGCGCTTCGCTTTTTGTACTGGTTTGATCTTTCTGCCGGCTTGTCTGTCTGTTCTGTTTCCTTGACCGGGACTCCGCTTACAGCGCGTGCAGTCCGCTCCCCTTCTGCACCCCATCGCCATCACGATTCCGCGTTCCTTTTTCGCCTTTTGTTGTCTCGCCTGTCTCGCTGCCCCTCCCCTGGTTACTCTGTTGCCAGTTTTTGCTCCGTCGGTTCAGCCCGGTCCCTGCTGCTGTCCATGTTATCGCTATCGAGCCGGTGAGCCTGCCGTCTGTGTAATTACCGGGCCCTGCGTCTGGCCGGGTCCCGGCTTGTTTTTAGACGTCGTTGGGGGTGTCTTGTACAGTGAGCGGGTGCTGCCAGGGCTTGCCTCGGCTGCCCCAGCCCCGCTGCCGGTGGTCGGGCGACCTGCTGCCCGTCCTGTTTGTTCCCTACTCACCGCCTCGGCCGGGCCTCGGCTTGGTGTCGCCCGTCCTCGAGGCGCCGTTGAAGCAGCGACTGCCTGCGCCCGCTTGTGGGGGTGGTGTGTTATGTCCGGTTGGTTCGGGGTGGCGGGGGCGGTCGGCCGGGTTGCTGCTTTTTTTTTGTCAACGTGCCAAAACAGTGACGGCACTTCCCCTTCCGAAGCGAGTCGTTCCCGTGTGAAGCTGAGCTGCCAGCGTTCACCCCAATACGAGCGAGCACGATAACGCAATGAGAGAAAAGAAAGCACAGAAAGAGAGAAAGAAGACAAGGGAGACAGAAATCGAGCGAAAGAAAGACACAGACCGGGAGAAAGGGGCCAGCAGGAGAAAGAAAGTAGGAGAAAGAAAGGAAAGGGCCAGAAAGCGATACCTCCCTCTCTCCCTCCCTCTCTACCTCCC